>JAOSBP010008048.1:0-11197 GCA_027563825.1 Erythroxylum mucronatum | reverse complement strand
TAATAACAATTATAACTATATGTAATTAATTATAATATAATCTAATTAATTAAAATATATGATTTTATGTTACTAAACTTTTGGTTATTATTATTACTATTGTTGTATATTTTATATTTTTATTAGAATTATAATCATAATTTTTTATAAAATTTTAGATCGTGCTATTTATGTATAAACAGCTAATATTTAAATTTTAATTTCTTATAAGATTTTAGGTTGTATTTTATAAATTATTTTACATATAAATAATTAATTTTATCAAATATTTTTAATAAATAGATGATATTATCTACCGAATAATCAGTTAATATTATCAGCTATTAACTACTTTAGTTTTTGCTTGGATGGAAGGAAAGCAAAAGAAAGGAAAGGAAGAGAAGTGAATTTTGTCTAAACAATGAAAAACAAGAGAATTAAAGGTAAGAGAATATAGGAGAATAGAAGTGAAATTTGCTCCAAATATATTTCCCACCAAATTGGTAGGAAAGGAGGAGAAATGGGGAGAAGATAACCTTATCTTTTAAAAATTACCATTATATCTATATTTTGATCAACTAACAAACTCCTAACAAATTAATAATTAAGGGCATAAAAGTCTCAAATTTTTTTTTTATCCAATATAAGTTTCAATCACCTCCTTTACCAAAACAAAAAAGGAAAAGAAATCATAATTGTCTTCCATTCTTTTTTTCTTTTCTACTCAATATTTCATTTCCTTTCCTTCGTACAATTAAGGATCTAAACAAAAGCTTAGTGATAGAATTAACAGTTAATACAATTTGCTCTTTGCTTTAGTCGATTTCTTAATCTCTAAATTCTCTCGAGTGTATGTATTAGACTTGACCAATCCAATCAGCAAGTTAGGATCCAATTAATCCAGTTTAACACAAACAGATTACGAAAGAAGTTTTACAGTCAATCCTGAACGCATTTCAAGTATGGAACCAATCACGTTCCAGTGGCAAACTATACCATTATATCTATATTTTGCCCGCACGGGTTGCCTCAGTGGCAAACTACCAGGGTCAGTTGGAACAAGGTCCTAGGTTCGACTCTCGGTAACGACAGAAATGGACCGCTCTGGTAGGGGGCTGCTGAGGATCAGACCGTGGTTCAATCCCCCAGCGGTGGTCGGGCCTGCAACTGGGGGCCCTTAGGGTTGGGGATCAACCTTTTGGAACTAGGATATAGATGATGAGTAAATTATTCCAGCCATTTGGTCCGATGGGGTTAATATTGAAAATTAAGATTATCTTTTTAAAATAGTCTATTTATCGGTTTTGTATTTAAAGATTGATTCTAAATTATATTAAAAGGTCAAATAAAAGTTTAATTAAATCAAAATTTATGTTTTATCAAATTACAAAATTTTATATTTTTATGTATAATTTTGCATAAATCATTATAAAAAATCTTTAATTTCAAAATTTTATCATAATAAAGATTATATTTTTATCGTAATATTTCATATTCAATAAGTAAATCGATAAATTATTTGTATTTTCTATTATTATAATAATAAATTATGCTTTGAATTTAAATTATATGCAATAGTAGGATTTTTATTTAAAATAAAACATATATCATCATGTATGATTTTTAATTTTTAATTCAAAATTCTAGTTAAAGAGGTCTACCTTAAATATGTTAAATTATTTTAAAATAAAATAATAAAATTTTAATTATTCACGTATTCAATAATATGTAAAAATGGTGATAACGCTTCATACCAACTATTTTAACAATATGAATTCACATAATTGATTTATATATTATATTTAAAATATATTGAAAATTCATATATTTAATTGATTTTTTTACATTTCTAATTATTATTAATAAATTAAATTTATAGGCCACATGAATATCTTAGTGAATATTCCATTGACTGTAAATTTTGTCTTTGGTCTTTAAAACAATTTATAGGCCATGTCAATATTTTAGTGAATATTCTGTTGAATTTAATGCGACAAGAATGAATATTCTATTGAACTAAGTTTTAAATTTAGTTAAATTTGATAGCCATAAATATTTTTATTTTAGGCTTCACCTTTATTTAATTATGTTACTTAACATAAACTTTTGCCATTTGGTTGACTGAAATTATCATTTCCTTCCTGATTTATTTTTTGTAATAAATTATTTTTCTGTTTAGGATATTCTTGTTGATCTTATTCTTTTTATAAAAAATTAGTTTAGAGTTAATTGCATGACTATTAATTAAGTTATTTTTATAATTAATATAAATTAAATTACTCTTACGTGTTAATAAATAATTTGTACAATATAGAGAGATATTTTGATTTGTAAAAGTAAACCCGCCAAATTATAGTATTAGAAAGTGCCTAACTCACCCCTAAAAGCTAGCTCAAGAGGGGGAGGTTTGCACACTATTATAAACTCTTGAATGCCTTTGTAATTGTCCGATGTGGGATTCCTGACACACTCCCCTTAGTCTAAAGCAGGACTGGACATCTGATGGATATATTGAGCAAAGGACATAACCGGGTACTGCCCCAAACCATCGAGACAAACTGGCTAGTGTGCAAATGTCCGCCTCTTGAATTAGCTTTCAGTAGTGAGTTAGGCACTTCTAACATATAGTCTCGTGTCTTTCTCCGCTTGACATTTTAGGAGCAACGCCTGAGAAATGAGATTATATATGTCCTTCACTCTTATGGCATTCAGGCCCTCCTGCCACTCAATTTCCTAATTACCCTCTCAACCACCCAAAAAACCTTGAAGAAATCTTATCCATGAATTCAAACCTACCACATTTAAGAACAATTAAGTGTTAAGAAGAAAATCTCTCTTCACCGTCGTCGTTCCCTTCTCCGTCCAGAGGTTTAAATCCTAACGCGCTTATGTCGCATGTCAAAACCAAATGGTGTAAATCACTGGTGTTTGAATGTCGTATGTTCAAGTGGGACTGGGGCAAAATTTTCTATGTCCTGATGTTTTTGACCCGTTTTATTTCCCGACTAGTCCATGGTATTTATTCTCAACGATATAGACTTTGAGTTAGTGGAAAATTTAAACCAGAGAAGAAAACCGGATACTGTCCAAAAAAGAAGACCTGAAAAGGATGTCTGAACTCTGAAGAACATCAATCACTCCACTCTCCTGGAAATTCCAACCGCACACCAGGGCTATCTTTTGGGTTGTTGCTTTGCTGGGGTGGAGTGGAGGTCAAAACATGAGGTTCGTGGATGGGGACATAAAATACCACCCATGCATGCCATTTAAAGTAAAGTGCTCCTAATCATTCAGTTTTCAGACACAAGAACTTAATTTCAAATATATACAATTATATGTAACCAAAAATATATACAATTATACACACTCTTTATTAAGAATAATAGTGTCAAACTCAAATCGTTTTGGTTTGGAAATAAAGTTAAGTCATTATCCTTTTTATATATTAAAAAAAAGAATTGAAAGAAGTGGTAATCTAATGAAAGGTCGCTTTCTCTTCCAGTCATTGTTTGCCTTTTATCTGAATATTTATGATAATTTAATAAAAGGTCGCTTTCTCTTCCAGTCATTGTTTATCTTTTATCTGAATATTTTATATTAATAGTACGACGATGATCGAATTTGTTGTCCTTTTATGAAGTGCAAGGATTTGATGTTTCGTTCTCGTCTCCCTACTTTTTAGCATAAACATATGCATTCTCCCTTGTATTTGTTTTCTAAACTCGCTCTTCTGATCACAATTTCTCTCTTTTCAGCCTTATCCCTCGCCATCTTAACTTAAGATGTTGGTGCGAGGTGTAAGTGGTCCAAATCTATTTACAAAGGCAATTTTCAGCTTACGAAATCATAGATCAACAAAAGGTCAATGTAATTGCAAGCTGGTGGCTCAGGTCAATGGAGCACGTGAAGTGGACGAATCATCATGCGATGGCCTCTTTCAATGGTGGCAGGTCTTACGGTTCATTTGTATCCACGCAGACAGCAGAAGCTAAGTCTCCCAGAAACTTCAAAATTTTTAGTGGAAAATCCTCTCTTCTTCCTTCCGTCGTCTAGTGCTACCCTTTCCCGTCATGCACGCTGATTTGCCGGTGGTCCTACTCATCCCACCATTTTATGGTGTTTTTAATGAATTCGTACACGTATTTTATTAAACAGGTATAGATATATTTAATTCGTTTTGAATTAAATTCAAGATTTATGGATTTGATATAAAACTTAATTGTGTTTAAAATCAAAATTCAGGTCTTGATTGGATCCAAATTAATTTTTGAACTAAACGAAATTGAATTTTTTGATTAAAATTTGAAAAGTTTATTACTTTGAGTTTTAATTATTAATTTTATAGGTCCAAATCTTTTGTCAAATTTAAAAGTAGGCATAAAAATAAATTTACTATATTTATACTACTATATTAGGTTAAAATTTTGAATATTCGTTCTGTACAAAAAATAATAATAATAATAATAGCATTAACGGGAAAAAGGTGGATGGTGGTTGTGAAGCAAGATCTGCTTGTTCTCCTTTAGATCTCGTCAGTCGTCACGCTAGGTACAATCTATAATTGATTGAAATTTAGCGTTGAAAGTAAAAATCAAGCAGAACCCACATGGAAATAGGGAGGTCAACAAGATACAGAACGTACTCCAGGGACCGCCATAAGGTTAAAAAAGATTGGTAATGTGAATCACGTCTTGGAAGTTGGAACTTACTTAGAAAATAGGCATACCTTTTTTATGCTCGTGACCATCATGTACCATAGATTTCCACCTCACTTTCCTGATCTGTTACTAAATTTGTAAACCAACTCTGTTCCATAAAATCCAAGTCATCCATTTATATAGATCCAATCAAAATTATTGGAAGAAAAGTAGAAAGACCACAAGGAATGATGACATGAAAGTATTACGTGTAGGAAAGTGGGCATGAAATTCTCTGTCCCCAAATTTGTGTACTAACTCTGTCCTATAAGATTCGAGCTATCTATTTTTATGGTATAAACAAAATCAAGATCACGTAACACATCAAAACGGTTTGGGTCGGTCCAAAACGGAACGTACTGCACATTTTCGCATAGCGGTTCTGTGCAGCCGTGAACAAAACATACTACACTTTCTCGCATAGCGGTCCAGTGTAACCGTGAACTTATGGGAGTCCGAAATCGGAGCTCCAATGCCTCTAATGGACAGGCGGGTGAAGCCTATAAAAAGGAGACAAGTTCACTTGACTCATACTTATGGGACCTAATCAATTCATATAAATGGATGGCTCGGATCTTATGGAATAGAGTTGGTACACAAATTTAGGGACAAAAGATTTCATGCCCACTGTCCTACACGTGATACTTTCATGTCATCATTCTTTGTGGTCTTTCTACTTTTCTTCCAATAATTTTGATTGCCTTACCTACCTAAAATAATGTTTAAAAATTAAAAATTCTCATCGGTATATGTTAGGCTTTACTCATCCCCGGGAAAGAATGGGTAAACTATAACACAAGTTGATAGACATTCCTTTATTTTCGATGACTTTGACGAGCCAGCCCTTATGTAATTTGGTCAAAAATGGTTGACTTAGGTATCCTTTCCCTAAAAGATAGCTTTCTTCTTCTAGCCTTCAATTCTTCAGTATGGCCATTTGCTCTTTCAATGTAAAAATGCAACGGTGATACTAGAATTTCAACTTTAGGGGTTGTTTCGTATGGGAATGATGAATGAGAGATTTCATTAATTTTACATATTTCATAAATCAATTTCATTTCTAGCAATCAAATAATTTGAGATCCTTAAAAACATTTGTGTGTTTATAACTTTCACTGCTTCTGGATTAGATAGGAATTACATGCTAATCACTAGTCACGATTCTGCCGTGTAACATTCATTATATGGGACTACCTCACCATAGCATGTCATTTTGATTAGACGGTTGGCATGACAAGTAATCAGTTAATCACATATAGATATGGTCCATATTTAGTGAGACAATAAGTGTCCAGTAACCAAATTACTGGGAATTTTTGGTTTAAGAGAATAGGTAACTGAATGTGAATTTCATATAAACTATTATTTACAGCAAGCACGTGAGGAGGTCAACTTCATTAAGAGTTTTCTCAAGATGGAAAGTTACACGGTGGAGTGGTGTCTTCAGCGTTTCCTCACCAGTACCAAGCATTATGTTTGTTTGGGGATATTAATTGCAGAACAGATCATATGACATTGATGGTTACTAAGCCTTGCTTTACCTAAAACAGCGGCAACTATTTGGCTCCAATGAACTGTGTATGTAGTTTCTACCAGACTGAAAGATCAGAGACTTCGATAGGAATAATGTAATGCCTTCGTGAGCTGTGGCTGTGAGACTTACACCTGGTGTTTCTGAAGCAGAGGTGCTTGTGTTAACATTTGGCTATCACTTTTTAATTACTAAAGGTTAGGTGAGACGATAAGAATTCTAATGCATTGATGGGCTTCATTTTCATGCACGCCAAGATTATAAACAATATTTTTAAAACCTATTCAAAAGATAAGATAAGAGATTTAGAAATTTAAAGGTTTAATCTATATTAAAACATAAAAAAGTTAGTATATATAATAAAGATCTAATAAAATTAAAGAACTTAAAATAAAATAGAAAAAGAAACTTTTTTTTCTATTAATTTTTTTAATTAAAAATGAGAGTACCAAATAAAGGAGGTATTTGGCAGCTTATTAACTGTTATTTAGCTTATTGACTAAAAGTTAACTTTTTGACCATCTTAAAAAGTTATTGATGTGTTTGGTGAATGATTTATTGGTTAGCTTATTTAATCCTAATAAGCTGATGTTAAAAAACTCCATAAGAGAAGCTTTTGAAGTTAGTTGTTTGCCTAATGAGAGCATTGCTCTCCACTTTATTCTCTACTTTTACTCTGTGTGTTTTTAAAGTTAGCTTTTTTTTTACCATACAATTATGTTGTGAAGTTTGGAAGAATATAATAAAGGGGTTAATTAAAATTTTTAATCTTTATTTAATTTTATAATATTGGTTTACATTTAAAATATCATAATATTAAGTTTTTGAACGTAAATAGTCACATCAAATTAATATTTTTAGTATATAACTATTATATATCGTATCTGTGTCATACTATAATTATAGATATTTTTAATTTATTAAATAATAAAATATATATATTATATGAAAAATACTAATATGATATAGCTCGTTACATCATTCATATTAATAGAGAATTTAACATTGAATTATTATTATTATCATTATTATTATTATTATTATGTTTTTATTAATTATACACTTAATTTTGTAAAATTAAATATCTAAACCTAAATTCCTATAAGAATATTCCACGAAATACTAAGAAATATAATATTCACGCCCTTATAATTTTTTTAAAATCATACCTTTATAAGTCATTTTACACGTCAATAGTTAATACTAAACATCTAATTTTATTAAACATCCTTAATAAATAGCTGATATTATTCACCGTTCAAATCAGCTGATATAATCAATTATCAGTTAATTAGCTAACAACTAATGTAATTTGTTGTTTACCAAACAGAGCCAAAAACTAACCGATTCTAATTTAAAAAACGATTATATCTAAAAATTAATCACTTAATTAATTTCGATCAATTTTTAATAACTTAAAATAAACTAAACCGACAAATTAAATAAATCAAAATTTTTACAATCTTTTAATCATTATTAGGTCCAAATAAAATAAAGATCTTTCTCAACAATTGGCGCAACGTGATAGATGTCAGAATCTAATTTAAACTGCTCGACGTGTGGAGTCGTACAACTTGACCCGTAAATGTAATATTAATATAAAACAGTCTTTTAATATTTCAACCTCTACAAGTCCATAACAAAAGTATTTTTAACATTCGTTAAACAAATCTTTTACATGACATGCAAGTTGGAATGGCACATTATTTCAACTTTGTCGTGTAAATTAGATTATGCTGATTTGGTAAAATATATTATCAACAAGTGACATTATAGTATAATTAAAGAAGTGTAAAAAAATAAATTATTATAAAACTGAAAAATTAAAAATATATTTGTCACTATTGAAAAGAAAAATAATTAAACCTGGTTGGGTCGGTGTTCGCCAGGGACCCAAGGACCGACAGATCGGTCCGTTGAAGGTATTAAGCCCAGGCCCAATTCATACTCCTCCAGTACGGATCGGTCATCTGAGAGCACGCGCCGTTCAATAATAAATGCCCCGTCAAATAATAAATGCTGCAGGTACCTTAGCGTGCCGACAGCCTCCCGGCAGGGTAGGACTTCCGGACAGAGACAGGCGGCGCTGTCTCCTGAGCTCAAAGATCGTGTCATATATAAGGTAAAATTTCGTCACAACAGAGGTACGTGATAAAAGACCTCGCTCTAAAGCTTTCACAGCATCCTCACCCTTACAAAAGACTTACTGGAGCGTCGGAGGGGCTATTCGGGACCTCACCCCCGACGAGCCTTACTTTGTTTTGCAGGTGTTTTCTACAAAGATTATCACAAGAGGTAGCCGGTCAATGGATCCAAATGGCAACTTTCCTTTCGGCCAGAATCCGGCTGAACCAAATGGCGCCCACCGTGGGGCCCGACTTCCGGGTACCACGTCCAGAACCACGCAGATCAGCCAGGCGGCGGCAACCAATCCTGATGTAGCCGCAGTCGCAGCTCTGGCGTTGCAACGTCTAGTTTCGCAGCTCCCTGCGACACGACCGCCTGTACCGCATGTTTCACGCACTGAATCTTCACATCCGAATGGCCAGCAGCAGCCTCAAACCTTGGAGCAAGAGGAGCAGAGCGCGGCTTCGGAGGACAACGTTGCGTTTACAACACATCCGAACCCCCAGCTCCGATCAGAAACAGGCCCTCCTCCGGCTGTGCATACTACTTTGACTCAGAAGCAGATTGAAGAAGCTGCTGACTTGTTGCTCCGCCAACTCTTGCAACCTCAACCACCACAGCAACCGCCGTCAGTACGGCCAGCCGCCAGACCGCTCAGTGTGATAAACGATCACCGCCCTTCAGAAGTCCTAGAAAGAACCGCGGATGATCGGATTCACGCGGCTATGAGTTACCGACCGGATCGCCCGATGGCGCAATACAACTCTCCCTTCACTCCAGAGATACTGGATAGCCTCCCGGCGCCCGGAACGAAAATACCGACTCCCGAGAAGTACAATGGGAAGACCGACCCCCTGGACTACCTGCAGCACTTTCAGTCCATGATGAACCTGCATTGCGTTCCGGACGCCATCCAATGCAAGGCTTTCTGCACAGCCTTCCAGGAAGGAGCTCGGCGATGGTTCAACAGCCTACCCCCTAACTGTATCACGTGCTTTGATGATTTCAGGCTGCTCTTCCTGAACCAGTTCGCCACTAGTAAACGGCCGCAGAAAACCGCTCTGGAGGTAATGCAACTTACCCAAGGGAGGAACGAGAGCCTGCGGGAATTTATTACTCGGTTCAATAACGAAGCCGTCGAGGTGCCCGACCTCACCTGCTCGTCCATACTGGCTGCACTCATGAATAATACGAGGGACGAGGAGTTCAAAAAGTCGCTGGCCCTCGATCAACCTCGTTCGGTTCAAGAAATAAGGAACCGGGCAGATAGATATATTCAGCTTGAGGAAGTGCTGAAAAGCACGAGACGACGGACAGAAGATCGCTCGCCGAACGACAGGGCGGGCAACTCCCACAAGCGGCAAAAAGGCCAGTCGAACTGGAAAAGACCGAACGATCGACAAGGGTATCGCCAGGAGTTCACCCCGCTGAACAGGTCATATGCTGAAGTACTAGCGGCCGTTAGAATGGATGGGGAAACTATTCCAGAGCCCGAAAGAATGAAAACTCCTTACCGAGACAGGAATCCCAACCTGTTTTGCCGCTTCCACAGAGAGATCGGTCATGACACGGAGAGTTGCTGGCAGTTGAAAAAAGAGATTGAGCTCCTCATTCAAAGAGGGAGGTTAGGCCGATTCGTCAAGCACGAGCGAAATGCCAACCTCAGGATAGGCCGGTCGGACAGCAGGCGGTCGCCCCCGAGGCAGAATGACAGGAATAATGGGGGTAGGCGGCGCACGAATATGGATAACCAACGGGAAAACAGAAGGCGATCAAGGGAGAGAAATGAAGGAAATGCTGAACAGCAGGATGATCGACCGGTGGGGGTCATTAACATGATATTTGGCGGAAATGCAGCAGGGGGATCCACCGCCAAAGGCAGAAAAAGATACGCCAGGCAGGTCGGTGAAGGCACGCCTGTTAAAAAACCAAAGGAGAGCGACGAAATGATCTCTTTCGACGAGTCGGACTTGAACGGAGTAAATTGCCCTCACGACGACGCTCTCGTCGTAAATCTCAATATGGACGGTTACGAGGTCAAGCGGGTAATGATTGATACGGGCAGCTCAGTCGACTTGTTGTACTATGACGCCTTCAAGCAGATGAAGATACCCGAAGAGCGACTGCTACCTATAGACGGCCCCATCAAAGGAATAACCGGGGCGTCAGCATACCCGTTCGCCCGAGTCTATTTGAAGGTGAAATTTGGGCAGAGGCCATGCCAGGTAGAAAGGGACGTGGAGTTCCTGGTCGTAAAATTCCAAGGGGCGTACAACGCAATAATTGGGCGAGCTACTCAGAATGCCCTCAGGTCGGTCGTCTCCACGTACTACCAAGTTATGAAGTTCCCAACTCCTCATGGAGTCGGCGTCGTCAGGGGTCAGCAGAAAATCGCCAGGGAATGTTACTTGGCAGAGATCAGAACCCTAGAAGGGGCGGTGGTACTGACAAGCTCTCTTGATGTGAGAGCTGACGAAGAAACGGACCGGATGAATCCGGTGGAAGAAACGCAGCAGGTCGTGCTGGATGAAGCCGATCCCTCCAAGTTCACACACCTAGGCTCCGAGCTACAAAAGGGCCTAGCTAAAGCAATCACCGACTGTCTGGTAGAAAACAGGTCGGTTTTTGCTTGGGTACCGAGCGACATGCCCGGCATTTCTCGGTCAGTTGCGTGTCACTCCCTTGGCATTCGACGTGATTGCAAGCCAATCAGACAGAAGAAGAGATGGCACAGTAAGGAGCGTCAGGAGGTGGTCGAGAAAGAAGTGCAGAAGTTGCTTGAAGCGGGGTTCGTGCGGGAGGTCAAATACCCCGAATGGCTGGCTAACGTGGTCTTAGTCAAAAAGAAGAACGGGAAATGGAG
>JAOSBP010007837.1:0-11214 GCA_027563825.1 Erythroxylum mucronatum | reverse complement strand
CATCAGTGCTTCCTGTAAGTCAGAAGAAGGAAGCTACATCTTCAATAACTTTCTCCGAGGTTTGTTCTCTTTCATTCACTCACTCACTCACACACACACACCAAATCCAAGGGACACAAATGGTCAGCTTATTGACCTAGCTGGTATTTAGCAGACTTGGTAAGAATTTTTCAATGTGTACAGATATATGGCGGAGTTTTCATGAACAACATTCTAGGCCTCTGGACCGTCCTGGCAATCATTTTGATAAAAGGTCTAACCTGGGATTATTCCGCTGAAGTCCTTGTTACGGTTGTGGTTAGTGCCATAATAGGTCTTCTTGCCTATTTACGCACCACCTACCAACTTTGGACAGCCATCCTAGCATTTTCTCTCTATCCATTATCTCTATTACTGTTTTATGTCCTTCACTCTGTTATAGGCTGGAATTAGAAATTTTGAAATTTCGTCCCATGGAAAACAGTTGTAGCTAATTACCTTTATTTTCATTTACGTTTTTTTATTTTTTGTTCGTATTTTTAAATTTAATAAAAATATATTTGTTTGAGTTTTTTCCAGTTTTCAATATTTATAAAAACAACAAAAGTAGATATTAATATAATTATTTAATATATCATTATTGATAAAAATTATAAATAATTTAATTATTTTTAAATTTCATAAAATATATTTGTTTGAGGTTTTTTTAGTTTCTTCCGGTTTTCAACAAAAGTAGATATTAATATAATTATTTAGTACATTATTATTTAATTAAAATTAATTATTATATTCAAAATAAAAGTTAAAATATATTTAAAATAAATGATAATTTATAAATTATTTATTCTACTAAAATAAAATAAAATAAAATTTATTGATAATTTATTAACAAATATTATATAAAAACTAAATAAATTTAAGTAATTAAAAATTTATCTTTAAGTTTTATCTAATATGTAATTGTCATCAGTGATAAAAATATAATTCTATTGACAATAATAAATAAACAAGTTTTTGTTTTTATTTAAAAGAAAAACAGAAACTAAAAATGAAAAACGAAAACTAAAACTAAAAGAAAAAAAAGAAGTGGAATCAAACATCCCCTTTATTAAAAAATTGAAAACAAAAACCTGTTTGACTAAAATTTATAATAAAAATATAAAAATAAAAACATCTTTGGTTTCATCCTCCTATTTTTATTTTTAATTGTGCTATTAGATGTTAATATTAAATTTTAATATATCAAATTGTATGGTTAAATTTAATAATTCTCATTATGGTTAGAAATAAAAAATAAGAATTTTTATATAGTTAAAGAAATTTACACATCAATTATCTATAATACAATTTTATAAACTATAAAAATTACATTAAGTTATTCTAATCAATAAAAGATGTCCATCATACTATAATGTTTCGAAACATAATCGTATAATCATTTACAAAAGAAAATATAAGTCAATTAGAACTAATATAATTATTCCATGATTGTTTATTTGTCTAGCAATTTCATCCTGCCTTCGAGGTATGCTTCGAAATTGTGTTGGAATGATATTATACTCTACTTGAGACCTTGCATCTTCATTTTTAGTTTTCCTAATTTGTTCTTTATTTTTCACACATAATTATCAAATAATTCATTGCTTTGTCTATGCATTCTAATATAATTGTGTATAACAAAACAAGCAATAAAGATATATTTTTGTTTCTTCATATCATAAGTCGACATGTTTGAAAATATAGGAAATCTTACTTTTATAACACCAAAATATCTTTCGATAACATTTTTTAATGAAGAATGCTTGTAGTTTAACAATTTTTGTGGACCTTAAGATCTTCCTCTTCTTTTATAATCTCAGAAATGATATCTCTCACCTTAATATGGTGAAAGAAATTAAGGCATATTGATGTAGCCTAAATCAACTAATAAGAACTTACCTAATATATAAAAAATGTAATATTAACAAGAAGTTACTAAAAATAATCATAATTACTATGTTTATTTAAAATAATGTAATACCATATCAAGGCATAGGAAATTGGTTCGCTAGATTTGCTACTATTTTTAAAAGAACTCAAGAATCATTAGCATTACCTTCTTATCCAGCCATTACATATTTGGAGCACATGTCAAATGAGCAACATCATATAATATTTTGGGTTAGATCAATTCTTTTACCCCTATATAGCATTTCTTCATCAATAGGAACATGTGCATCAATATGTGTACCATCTATTACTCCTATACAATCCTTTTAAAAAAATATTAGAATAATTATTAATCATAAGGAAATAATGAAAATAATAATTAAATATATGAATGCACCTAAAAATATGGAAAGAGTTTTAAATTATGTTTAATTTTAGGAGGTGTAATGGTAAAGGATGGTGAAGTAATAACTCCTTTTACAAGACTGTTAATTGCATATAAGACTTTGTAAAAGTACTTCAAAATTGTCTAAGTTGAATGTTGAAAGCGTTTTGCATTAACTCTAGTTATCTCATTATACATTATAGTCATTGTGAAAATTGATACCTATTTCTCCACAGTCAAATGACTTGGTGATTTTAAGCCCCCTAAACTCTTCAACTCATCACATAAGCTTAAGAAGATTATCTTGTTTATTCTTAAGATCTCATAAATCCTTATAGGATTCCCATTCAAAAGTTCTAATATTCAATCATGACCTGATAGAGCAAAATTGCTATATGGTTACTTTTGTAAATGAAAATATTTGTTTTCTTCTCTAGCTAGAGAAATAATAACTACCTTTATCCATTCATCATCAAAATCTGATTTGAAATCTGATAAGGAAGCTAAGTATCTAAAATGCCGGCATTAGATAATTAATAAGAACATTAAGTCAAAATGTTTATATCAAATATTCTTACAAAACATATACTTAAAGTTTTCAAACCATGGAATAATTCTTAATATCAAAGTATCAAATCAATAAGAATTTGATATGTAATAACATAAAAATATAACTAAAATGATATGATCCAATCTAGCTTCCTTGCATCTATCATCTTTATAAAAATATCATTATAAAGTGGAGAATCATGTAAAGCCTTTACGACTTTTCCATAACGCAAACCCTTCACACCCATTCCATGTAAGGAATTCAAAAATTCCATCATATATTACTGTTTTGATTAATTGATGAAGCTCCATATCCATTCTCTGCATTAGATCATATTTCGATCATTTTTTTATTAAGTAAATCATTCTTTTTTTTTAATTGTTCACCAATCATAATTACCTTCTTATTCTTAAGAAATTTCTTTTCCATGGATGGAGAACTTATAACTTGATCTCCTTTTTCATTATATGAGAAATCTTCATCATCATTAATTCTATATTCCTCTTCTATACTATTCGACGGAAATTTAGTTGAAAGATATGCATGTAAACCAATGGCCCTAGTGTCCCCAAAAATATGACACTAATATAAAAACCCCTTGCATCCTTTTTTTCTTAAATCTATAGGCCATTTTATGCACCTACAATGATGAAAAGAAAATATAAGAACAAATATTATATAATATGATATATTAATAAACAACGACGTATTTTACCTTAAATAAAATTTCCTAACACTCATTTGTAGCGTTGACTCCATTAGTGAAGGAGTTATAACCAATTCATGTTTCTTTGAGTAAGTCCTTGAATTTCTTTAATCTAGCCCTTAATGCATTATACTTATTCTTCAATTGAACATCAGTATAGTCTTTACCAATATTTTTTTTGGAAGAACTATCTTAACATTCTTCCAACTAGATTTGGAAAAGGTAGTAGTTCAATTTCCCTTCTTCACTTCTTCAACCATCAATGAGATTAAATGCATCTATATGGTACCATTCCATACCCCATCCTTTTTATTTATTTGCGCATAATCATTTGAATCATTCATATTGTTTAAAGCTTCCATCATGAAATGTAATTACATATAGGTTCCATCAATCACATCAATTTTCACAAAGAATTAAATGTTAAATATGATTCAAAAATAATTTCAAGACAATCATAGACGACTGTACAAATTATCATACGTTTTTTTAATAATATTTTAAACCTAGGCATATATTATGTGTAGTCTAATATAATGTCGTTACACAACAAACGTGATTGTGTTTTTGAAGGATTTATATGCTATAAGAGATCTGCACTTAAAAACAAGCCTGTATAAAAAAAGATTTGCGTCTATATAAAAAAAATTCATGAAACTAATTTCAAGCATTCAATCCATAACACTTTTACAATTCTAACTTACGTTTATGAAATTTATCCTCAAATGGTATGTAAGAAAGATTGTCATCAATAATGATATCTATGAGTAGTACAAGAAGTGGATGCTGATTGGTTATCATGTAACTACTTGAACACTCCATCTAAGAGGTTTGTATTTTCAAGAACATCATAAAGACATTATATAAAAGCCCATACCTTTTAAAGACTAGAGGATCCTCGTTAAATTAGACATAATTTTTTTATTTTTTTTGTTCTTGAAGGTATGGGCTACCTTTAACTAAGTCATAAGTAGTATCAAAACATAGCAATCCCTATATGAGATGCTTTGGAGATCTCAAATCAAAGGATCAGTTATATAATCATCATAATAACAATTTTCGTAGACATATAAGTAATGTTTAAATAAAATTCTTATATGGGGCCAATTTAATAAACTTATTCTTTAATAAGTGGCCACATATTTGTTTAACTATCTCCATACTTTAGTCGATGATATCGAATGCTTCCTTCATAAGGAAGAAATATAAAATGTGCTAGTCTTTTATGCTCTATTAATGTCCACTCTCAATAAAACAATGGTTATGAATAATTTAGGGATAATATATAAATGTAAAAAGAATTTCATAATTATGATTCATTATAATTTTATTTGTAATGTATATTTATCCCATGAAATTTATCATATATATATAATTAAGTATAAAACAAAGAATACATTTAAATAATTATGTTACTAAAACTACAACCAGTCAATTAACTATAGGGCATAAATCAACTATCTCCTACTTGTAGTAAGCCATTCGTTTAAGTATCTTTTGCCATATCACAATATGACATTCATGTTACTGATAGGACAATAATTTAGTGAGAGAATTCTACAATAATCTCTATATTTAGAGCTACTTTAAAATTTATAAATTAGAGATGCTTCTCATGACATCTATTATGCTTCAAGAATACATTATAGCTGATAATTGTGCATTACTATGTGTTTTTCTAAGTATTTGGTGTGTGTTTCTTGCATGATAGGTTAGTATTATTGTGTTTTAGGACATGTTTTGTGTGTTTTTGGTTAGTTTGATCTTCATGGTTTGTTCTTTTGTATTTGATATTAGTTTAGGGTAGGAATTTATCATTTTAGTGTAGAAATGGAGGGTGGACATCTTTGTGATTGAGCTAGGGACCAAGAGAAGAGAAGAGAAGTCGAGCTGCTGAAAAAAAAAAGAACCCACGATCATGAAAAAGGGCATATTTTTCACGATCGTAAGAAATCTATGGAGAAAGTTTATTTTAAGTTAACCCACAATCGTGAGAAGCACAAGTATAATTCCTACGATCATGGGAACTAGAAGTTGAAGAGACACATAAGTTTCATGTATTTTTTTTAGGTTTTCGTGACTTTATAAGAAATAAAATCCTAAGAGCTGCCAGAGGGTCATGGAACTTGCTTCCTAGAGCTAAAAGATAGATTGAGAAGCCTAGAGATAGGGGAGATTCAAGGTTTCATTCCTGATTAGGCAAAGAGCACCCCATCATCCAAATTTTCTAGATTAGGCAAAGAAGAGGAAAAGCTGCTTTGTCCAGTCTTATTTCAATTTCTTTCTCTAGCATGTTTATTATGGATTATTTAGTTGTTGGGGATGTTATGGATATTATGATTGGCTAAAATAATTTTTAGGGTTTGTTGTTGAAGTATTTATGAACCTTTGGTTATTGATTTAATGATATACATGTTTATGTTATTTATTGTGCTTAAACCTTGCAATAAATCAAGAGAGTGAGCTTGCTAATCTATATTAATTGTACAATGAGAGTTGACGATTAGGACCTATAAATAACAAGTTATTGATTTATTAGGAAGAGATTTCAATAGATCAATACACTGCCCATAGGATAGCTTTATATCTAATTGAATGTTTAGGAAAGGCTTTGCACATCGAGAGATCCCAAAGTTGATTATAATTTATTTAACTAGTGACATTTAGTTACACCTTGAGAGAGGTTAGCTAGAATTTTAGGAAATCTTCGGCCAAGCATAAATTGAATCAATTAATTTGAGGGGACCAAATATGGATAATGACAAGTCCTGATGTTTAATATTGATTTTCTCTAACTCTTAGTTTACGATTTTGGTTTGGGTTATGTTGTTTCCAGTTAATTTTAGTTTGTCTTTATTTTACTTATCTTTTTAAATTCGATTGAAACGATTTCTTAAACAAAGAACAACCTGAATTAAGTGGTGCCTAAGCACAATCCTCGTAGGGTCAATATCTGCTTTCAACTACAAGTACGACTCATATACTTGCAGTTTTAAACGTAAGACTAGCAGTGTGTTTTGCAGTGATTACCGAAAATTGGCGTCAATTGTTTAACATTTGATGATGTTTTCTGAAATCATTGCCAAATGTTATAACATTAAAAAATGAAACAAAAACGGCGTCGTTTGTTGTGACAAAAAACAACGTCATTTTATTTTAAACAAAAAATTGAAGCCGCCCTTCCCCCAATAGTTTTCTTTTGCTTGCTTTATTCTTCTGTAGTTTTCTTATTTCATCGTCATTGTTAGTCTTCTTGCTTTCTTCTTCCACCATCTTTTTCCATTGTCTGCTTCCATCATCTTTGATTAATCGTCTATTAAGGATAGTCGTCCATGCTTTACTCTTGGGTTTTTCCTACTTTCATTGTTGTTGTTATATGATTTTATGTTTCTCGGTTTTGTTAATGTGGTTTGAGTTGTTTACCTTGATTTCGACTGTTAATGGTTCATTGTTTGTTTGAATGTGTTATTGTTGGTTAATAATGAAAAAGGATAGAGGTTTTGTTATTAGTTAGGGATGACTTTGTGAAGCTTATTAAGTGTTCAAAGAAAGTTCTATTAATACTTTTAGGGATGAAAGCCTATGAAGAGAGTTGATAAAAGATAGTCCAAGCATCATTCTAAAAGAACTACTAATTAGAATCTTATCTCTTTCAGATATTTCTTTAAACTATAACTTATTTTTAACTTCTTTCCAAATGGTAATATTAATTGGCTCAAAATGATTAACATAACTTGTCATGTTAGGAATTAACGAGGAACAACCAAATTCAATATGACGATAATAAGAAAGTGATAGTTCCATCCATCATAAAAATAATAAGAATGAAAATCCATAACATATCATACTGTGTTATCATATTTAGTTAGAACTTTATTTAGTTAGAACTTTACTTGCAATTATCATTTTTTGTTTTCATGTAAACATAAGTACTATCGTGGTCTAGAATGTCATGAATGGTGGTTACCTTTAGTGTATGTAATTTGTACACATATGAGGCATGGTAGTAACACGTTTTCTTAACTCATGCTTGAAATTTTTCAATGATTATTTCCAAGTCTTAGGTTTGAGTTATGTTTATGAGGATTGTTGATGTTTGTGTTATAGATATCCAATATAATGGCACCAGGTAGACGAGGAAGAAGGTGGCAAGTATTGAAATTATTCCTCCCCACAACAACCATTTCTATCAAATCATAGACAACAACAACAATCGACTTCATCCACCAATGATGTCAGTCATTAACAACCTCCATCAATGTCAAGTTCTAATATCAATGTCAAAAAAAGAGGTAGAGGTATAACTAAAGGTTGTGAGTTGCAACAAATGAATGTTGCAATGAATAGCAAGTTTTCTGTACATATTGATACCTAGCAAGGTCATCCTCTAGACAAGATTCAATCAAAAAATTGTCTAATAAGTTGGGGGTAATTGTAACAAAATTGTCTTGCCTAAAGCATGTCAAACAGTTGAAGGAAGACAACTTGCTAGATAATGCTTTGGAAGAAGTTTCGGTGAATTTTCAATTTATTTAATTATATGCAATATTTTTTTACTTATTTAAAGATTAATTTCATTTTTACTTGTTGTTCACAGATGAAGTTGTATATCGTCGATCTCGAAAACCTTGATGTTTCAAACTTTATAACTTCACTATTGAAACAAAGGACTAGAGATCGTCGTTATCGACTACATCAATATTACAAATTTTTTCCTTCGAATGAAGAGGTAAGGAGACATGTTCTCGAATGGATGTCTCAAGAAATTTGGAACAATATGTGTGATTATTGGGCCTCTCCCAACGTTCAGGTTTGTTTTCTTTCTCCTCACATTTGCTTCCGTTAATCTTGTTGCACTATTTAATGACTATTTCATTTTTTATTCAGGAAAAGTGTGAGAAAGCCAAGGTGAATAAAGGAAAAATTAAAACTGCTCCCAACCAAGGCTCCAAATCATTTGTTGTCTTGTGAAATGAATATGTAAGTTCTTTATTTACAAGTTATAATTATATCAATAAACACAAAATCATTTATTATGTTTTTTATTTTTTTCGTAAAACAAAGTCAGAAGGAACTACATAGAAAAGAGAGTGATAAGATCACACTATAAACTGACACATTATAAGGAAGGTGAAAGGTGGATGTCTAAAGAAACGCACAATAACTATATAAGTATAAAAAATTGTTTACATTTTAAGTTTATTTATTTATATAGTACTAACTAATAATATTTGAATTGAATATTGATTTTTTTTAAAATTTTAGAATGAGATGCAAGAGTTGTTGCAAACATCAATGTCTTACAGAAATTAGTCAAATGTAGATAACATTTGCAACAAGGTACTTGGTACATGATCCGAATACATCAAAGGGCTTGAGTTTGGCACTAAGCCAACTACTTCATCCTTATCTAGACCAACATACATTCAGTGTCTCGAAAAGGAAAACAAGTTGCTTAATATAAAGTTCGCCAAGTATGGAAAGTATGTAAGAGAATTGCTTGACTCAGATTATGTAAGCAGTAATTCTAAAAGTAAGTCTGAGTGATTAAACTAACCTTTTTCATTTTTTTGTATATAAGTATTTTTGCAACTGTAATTAAAATCTTGTAAACTATCAAATTTAATGATATTTTATTTTTTATATACAATGTTTCATATTTTCAATTATTTTTGTATCATATTTTTGTATAATAAATTGACAACAAAAAATCTAAATATTATATACAATAATATGGATTAAAAATGTCACGAATAATTATAATTAACATGGCATAATATTTAGGTAAAATGTATATTAAAGTTTCACTACATTTTACAAAATGTAGCTAATTATTTTTAACTATGAAAAGTAAGTGTAGCAAAAAGGTACTGGGGACGATATTTTAAAGCGTCGCATATACTTTTTCACTACAAAAATAAAGCGTAGGAAGATAATACTAGCAAAGATTAAAAAAAGCATCGCCTATAATTTTCTGTTAATGAAAATTTGACTACATTTTCAGTAAAGAATAAAAATCGGCGCTAATAGACTACAACAAAAGGGGCTTTTTAGTGATGATTTATTTCGTCGCTAAAAGTTATAAAATGGTCACAAAAATTTATCTTTTAGAGACAAAATAAATCGCCATTAAAAGTCCTTTATGTTGTAGTGAAGAGGTTTTTACCGCTAAAAGTTCCTTTTGTTTGTAGTAAAGAGGTGCTGAATTAATTATAGCTAACTACAATTTCTCACTATATATTGTTTTTTTCAAGCAGATAGCACTTTATGGGGAAAAAACTGAAACAGGATGGAAAAGAGGGTTTTGCAATTTATAAAAAGTTTTTAAAAAAAAAGCCAAGGAAACATATATTAGAGGCAAAACACGGAGAACAGCTCAAACTTAAGATTTAGAATTCAACGAGGATACGGCACTAAGAAAGTTTTTTGCGGAAATGTTGAGAGTTTATTTAACACGATTTAAAAGTTTAATAAAATTTTAGAAAGTTAATTTATTATGATATTTTACATAACTGAGCATTAATTCCAACTTTTTGACTTTTAAAAGGTTTTATTATTAGAAAGCATCCGTCGATCTAATTGAGAGAAAAAGATCAACAGTTAAACGAGGAAGACAGAGTTGACTTTTCCGCATGAGAAAAGTGAAAAAGGAAAGTAGAGTCCGCGGTAATTACTAGGCTTAGATTCTACTGGCCGGGTACAATACTATATGAGTCAAAAATGTTAGTGGAGCTCATCATTTGTTGCAGCCTCATGTTCGTCAACCATAATCACAAATCTAACAGGAGCTGATTTCGGCCATTTGTGGTTGTGGAGGAACCTGAATGAAACAATGCTTACGCAAATCCCAGTACGTATCCGTTTGTGGTCATCTGGTGGTGGCCTTGATATGCCATGCAGCCATAGGATTATAATGTTGCAAATTAGTGTCTTCATATGTAGTTTAAATAAATATTAGTACAATTTAGGTTTTGACTCTATCTTGGTTAAATAAAATGCATGTGATGAATGAAAACACAAGCTAGGTTAGGTTAGCAGATAACAGATGGACACCACACCGCACGACTACGCGGGATGGAATGGGCATAGAATATCCTTTGATTCGCTTATCCACTTACTTGAAAACAACTGAATTTCCACATAAAGATTCAACGCAACTATATATGAATTTCCTTCACTTCTGTCGGCTCTCTCTCTCGCCTTTTACTTGGGTATTCAGTAATGAACTTATTGTCTTCATGAAATTGCATAGAGAGCGAGAGGAAAAGTCGGTTCTGTGGTGGGGTGAAGATAAGGACGCCTGCGTGTGGGAAATGTTCTACCCCCGCCGGAGCTCCGTTTTGTCTTTTAGCTGCTTTAAGCCGACAAACTTTTTTTTCTCCTTCTTATAGTATTCAAAATTCTGCAACCCTTCCTCATGTGTTTGACTTGGTGAGATGTCAAATTTAACTTTTCTAGCTAGCCGGATTCGTTACGTATCGCTCGAGTTTAAAATTCAATTGAGGGGAAGGTTTCTCCAAAATTACATTAAACTTATATGCCTCTTGTCTTTAGACTAAATTATTGACAAGTTTAATTAATCTCTTTCCCCGTTCAAATTGATGAAAATATCACAAAGCACGTACCACCTAATCTTTAATTTCCAATAACAGAATTATATTATTA
>JAOSBP010007828.1:0-11214 GCA_027563825.1 Erythroxylum mucronatum | reverse complement strand
ACTTAACAAACTTATCAAAACAGTTCATACATTTCTAAGATTATTATTATTTGATTGTCACCAAAATTAATAGAAGTAAAGTTTTCTTGACTTAACAAAGTCTATCTTCAAAAGTTACAAATGGATTTACAGTCTTTAACCACCATTGTATCATAAACCATGCCCAACCTTTTAGAATTAAAGAAGGATATATACTCTTAAAGATGAACATGTCCTAAATCATATCTAATGGCATTAAAATGTATGTGGTTAACATGAATGTGTTTAATTAAAACCCTAATTTTTATTTAAGTTTGAAAACTCTAATTTGGTATTTTAGTATTTAAGGACCTTTCAATTGTAAGACATCTTTGACTATTAATACAATTGTAAGAGTTTTATCTTTGGTTCTTCAAAGAACTTTTAGGACTTATCAAGCTATCAAGTTATGAATTTTAATTATTTTTCCAAAACAATGAGTCAAAATTCTTTTATACCTTTAGTTCATGATTATATAATCATTAGATCAAAGAGTTCTATCCTTAATTTGCTTTTAGCTTCCTTGTTGCTTGATTATAAATTAAGTGTGTTGGGTTCAAGGTTTTATTCTTAGGGTTCAAATTAGTTTGGTATCAGAGTTTTTGTTCAAAAATTAGGTTATATCTATCTTTTATTTCTTCTTATTTATTGTTCTTGTTTCTTGATTCCTTCGTTGTTTTCTTCCTACATTCTTTCTTGTTCCTGTATTTATTTATTTCTTCTTTAGTTCCTTCTTGCTTTTTTCTTCATGTCTTCCTTTTTATTCAATATCATTTCAAGTCTACAAATAAAGGAATAAAGAATGTTAATATGATCAAAAATGAAAAGAAAAGGAAGAATTGATCAATAATTGTTGGGAAAAGAATATTTATATTATTAGAATTTCCTAACCTTTTCTTTTTAAAAAGTCTGATTCTAGTGACAATTGCAAATCGTATTAAAAATATTTTTAGCATATTTTGAAATTCATGAAGATTGTCTAAGTATAGCTTTAATTAGGCTCCACATTTGACTGCAATTGTTCTTAATCTTTTGAAACCTTTTGTTTTGTTTTTTATTATTGGCTTTTTACTTCTCCTTTCGTCCATTAACATTTGAGATTGGTTGAATATCACGAGTTTGTTTTCTTGGTTTGCTTTAACTAGTTTGATAAAGAATCAAAAGAGAAAGTAAGTGGTAATGGTTATATTTGTACTAAACTAAAACTTTGTATATTTGATTAATATAATTTATAGTTTTAACCAATATTGCAAAATTAATTAATATCATAAATTTAAAGTATAATTTACCAAATCTTTAGCATATTAAATAGACCTATTTTGATCTACATGACAAATAGACAAATGGTTTCTTTTGAAAAGAAACTTTATGCAATATTTCTACAATAATGTAAGTCAAGTTGGGGAAGCAATAAGATGAGACAAGGATTGGCGCACTACCAAACGATCGAAATTTATGAAAGAGTACTATTAAATAATATTGTGAAAAGGAATTTGTTCATGTAGGAGTTAGAATAGGTAATTCTCCCTCTTTGAGTTGATAGCAATAAGAATTTATAGAAACTAACGTATAAAAAGAGCCAAAGTCATTGAATCTTTCACTCCAATATTTTCGAAAGAGTTCTCGTTCAAATTGTACCAAATTTGAACACCAATCCTTATAAATAAAAAATAGTTGAAACTTTTTTATTTTAGTTAGGATTCAAATTTTGGCAAAGTCTTTTAAACTTTTCCATATAACTGTCAAAATTTTAAGAAAGATTTTTAACAAAATTCTTAATACCTTCAAAACATAGCGTATTTACTACTCTAACTCAATTTTAGACGCCGTTTCTTTAGTCTTCATATTGAGTATATTTATTTTCAATGGAGTTAAATACGTATATTATTTACGGAGTATGCAAGATAGAATTGTAATTATATTTCAAATTTTTATGATAAGTTGAATGAAAGTTTGAGCTTCAAGTTGAATAATTTTATCTTAGTAACATGTAAGTCGGTGGCAATAAAATTGTGAAAATTATAAGGCTCATCTTATTTGCATGGGACGTGGAAGATAATGATTGTAAGAGTGGCTTACTAAAGAAAGGAATTAAAGTTGTGTACAAGAAGAAGAAAAGCTTAGCACTTTCAAAGATACCTAGCCGATTAATGTTGAATTGAAGGAATTAACTTCTTCCGTGTGAAAGAAATGGGAGTTAAAAACAATAGTGACCAAAAAATTACGAGAAAAGACAAGAAGACTCGAAGTACTACAACATTAAGAAAACCACTCAAGGATGCCAATCACGTCCAGACAGACAATTACCTCAATCTTTTACTTATGTTTATAATAATATTACATTCAACAGTAATTACCTTCTAAACGTGTAATTACATTCACAAAACACGACTTGCTTTCATAAGACAAGGACGTGCACCTCAATCTCTTACCAGCACGATGCCCCAAAGCATAAAAATTAAAAGCTTATCCAAAATTAAAGAAAATGCTGAGGGTCACAAGACTTTTGTCCTCAATACTTACGTGGCATCATTCTTAGATTTATTTACTTTAAAATAAATCTCAAGCCGACAATCTAATTTAGAGATTTTAAAATTTATGAAGTTTAATTTAAGATATAAAAATATAAAGTAATTTTATGTCACTTTAGTGAAGATTAAAATTTATGGGCTGTAAAAAGGCCTAGTAATCTATTTATATAAAATGTAGATGAATATTACAAACTACCTAGGGTTATATTTTCTATTTGGGATTATATCTTATTATCGAAGAAAAGCTTTAAGAAATAAGGGGGCATGAGAGGAAAAATAAATAAATAACTATAATTAAAAGCGAAAAATACCCTGGGAGGTAAGGTACCTACAAACCAGTTAGGGGATTAGTCACTGGGTCCGCCGGTGGATACCCTAATCTAAGACAAAAAAAAAGCAAAAAATACATTTTAAAAATAAATAATTTTAATTTTTCATTAATATCATTATCATTTATAATAATACAATCAACTGATTTGAGGTTCATTTTTCTACAAAATTGTCCACCCAATGTTTTTATTTATTTATTCATCTAATATTTATAGTCCATGCCTCGAGTCCACCACTCGATAAGATTAAAATATAATAATAATGACAGGGCTACGTAAGTCGGTCATACTCAAGGAAACTCAAGAAACATCCCCTCCCATCTTATATTTGTTACATCTGTAGATAAACCTGAACTATATAATCCTTCTCTTCATTTCTTCTTCAAATCTGATGATTCTCTAAGCACTCTAGGCTAAGTTTCAAAGCTTTCATTCTCTTCTACACTTGAGAACCGCTAACGACTACTGCTGCTTCAGTTTTGCTCCTTGCTTTTCTAAAGAAAGTTTATTCACTTCTTCTTTTCTCTTTCTTCTTTCAGCTATGGATCATTCTTTCCATCCTTTCTTAGTTTCATCCAAAACCAGTCCTTTCCCCACCTGCTTAGATTGATGTTCACTGTTTATATCTAGCATCAGTTCATCTTCGGCTTCCCAGAAGATTCAAGAGACAAAATTTTGACCTTGCAGGCCATCTGTGCTCATTAATCTTCTTTATTTTGGTGTTGACAACCATGGCGAACCCGTGGTGGACGGGCCAAGTGGGTCTTCAAGGAATAGACACATCAACAAGCTCATCGTCACCATTGAAGAAGCCAGATCTAGGTATATCCATCTCCAACACCAATAGAGAAGCAACAGAGAGTGGTGTTGGAAGAGAAGAAGAGCAAGAAGAAGAGAGGGAACACAGCGACGAGCCTAAAGAAGGTGCTATAGAGGTGCCAGCACGCCGGCCAAGGGGCCGGCCACCGGGATCCAAGAACAAACCTAAACCTCCCATTTTTGTCACTAGAGATAGCCCTAATGCCCTCAAAAGTCATGTAATGGAAATAGCTAATGGGTCTGATATTGTTGAGAGTTTAGCTTGTTTTGCAAGGAAGAGGCAAAGAGGAGTTTGTGTGATGAGTGGAAGTGGCATGGTCACCAATGTAACTCTTAAGCAACCTTCTGCTCCTGGAGCTGTCATGGCACTTCATGGTAGGTTTGAGATTTTGTCACTGACTGGCGCTTTCTTGCCTGGACCAGCGCCTCCAGGGGCAACCGGGTTAACTATATACCTCGCCGGAGGGCAAGGGCAGGTGGTGGGTGGTAGTGTGGTGGGATCACTTGTGGCATCAGGGCCTGTTATGCTGATAGCAGCGACTTTCTCAAATGCTACTTATGAGAGGTTACCGCTGGAGGAGGAAGAAGAAGGTGGAAGCGGTGGGGGTGGCCAAGGGCAGCTCGGAGGTGGTGGCAGTGATGGTAGTGGCGGAGGAATGGGGGATCCGGCAACATCAATGCCGATATTCAATTTGCCTCCAAATTTGATGCCTAATGGGGGACAATTGAGCCATGAGGGATATGGAGGGTGGCCTCATGGAAGGCCACCCTATTAGCTAGCAATCAATCAGAAACAAAAAGATGAGACCGATAACGTTAATTAACAGAAATTGGGAAAATTTTAAGAAAGGAGAAGCAGCAGAGTCAAGATTCATCTAGCTTAAAAGGTTATAGTCGTGATGATTGGAACTTGGGAGGAACGACCAGGTAACTTAGAAATGAATAAACCATATTCGTATTCTGTAAATTTCCTGGTGTGCTATGACCATGTGTATCTATCCACTTATTCTTAAGAGTGCAACTTTCCTTCTTCTTTACTCCAACTTCTTGTTGGGAGACTAATTGGGAATATCGCGACTGCTTTCAAACAATAAATTTGCTGCCTCCTTACATCTATCTCTGTTTGATATCTTGTTAAAAAGCAAGGGCGATTATCATTCTGGCTTTGTTGATGCGTTAAGTTGACACTTAGAAAGAGCTATGGACATTTAGAGAGAGTAAGGAGAGACTTCTCTAATGGCATAAGAAAGAAGTTTTCTAGGAAATGAAACAGGAAAACAGACTGATCAAATTCAAGTATTTGTATTCTTTGCAGAATAGGTATACGTCTTTTGGTTGATTCTGCTTGTAGAATTACTTATCTTCATTCCATTGCTTAGACAATTATCTATTCTCATTTTTAGCTTAGACATTTTGTCTCATGCAGTATTAGTTTCTATCAGACCTTTGCCTAATCTTAACTACGCATCATATGAGTAGTCTAAAAGTTCCCTTTCTGCTCCTTTCCTAAAATTTCTTATGCATTTTAATGTTTCTTTGCTCACATGAGCTACATTAAAGGATATAAAGCATCCTTGTAGCCAATCAAACGTAATAATAAAAATGCTAGGTCGGGTTAAGTTACATAGAAATTCTCCATTTACATTTTTAATATATCAGGTATGGGTCCCAATCTATTAGTCCAAGGATCATTTTGAGGCCATCTTAATTAAATGACAAGAGGCAAAACTACTGTTGGGAGGATGATAAATATTATTAAACGAGGCTTGTCTTGTTTCTCTTCTGACATTGTTTTGAGAGAGTCTAATCATCTAATGGAAATTAATAAGAAAACGATGAAATGGAGGATGACCCAATGGCATTGACCATGTAATGAACTCGAAGGAGAGAGTTTGTCTGTTTCAGTTTCTTTTTACTTTCATTTTCGAACTTGAAGGAAGTAGTTGAGTCAACTATTGGAAAATGTATGATGTCAAGCAAATAAATTGATTCGGTGAAGGAGGTAACTAGCAGATATATATTGCAGAAATAATTTCATCTATAGTCTAAGTCTCCTACGTTATACAACTTTGAATCAATCAAATAAACTTATGAATATCAAATGCTAGCTAGCTTTCAGGAATTATTTTTAAGATCTATGTTTATGCATGATCCTTGAAGATTTTGGCTTTTACATAATTTTGAACCATTCTCAAATTAAGAGCTTAATAGGATGAATACCATAAGTAGTCGTTTTGTTGTTTTCTTTGCTACATTTAGCTTGTAAATGAGGTCTTTCTGACCTCCTTGTTTTAGAATTTAACTTCAAGAGGTTCCTATAGTTCAATAATTAATCAAATGGATCCCTTTTTGGATATTATGCCAGTAATTAGACTACATCCCCTGTAAATTTTATCAAAATACAATTGATAGATAATAACTTGTATGCTACAAATAGTTTTATAATTAAGATTATGCTAGAACAAGGGTCTATTTTAATCATCATCAAACTATAAGAACCTTATAAAAATAAGTCAAAAACCACAATAAAATGGTATTGTGGCATTAACCGTTCCTAATTATTATCGATGATTAGAACACTTCAGGAAAACCCCAAGTCAATGAAATTTAATCCTACTCCAATCTGGCTCTAAGAAGCTCCTACAAGAGCTAACTTCCATCTATTCATACAAATGCATATGTGCATTGGCCTTATAAGGGAATGAAATATGAGAAAGACAGGTGTGTACACGTCCATTCTCAGTCTTGGAGTAGTATTAGGCTTTCTTTTTGACATTTTAGTTAATTTTATGGTTCCAAGAAGGGTAGTTAAGATGTTCTCTTTGTAATAATGTATTTTTTTGTAATAAAATTTTCTTATTTGACTATAACCCACAAGTTACTTCTTCCATAAGTATTACTCTTTGACCGAAAAGTCGAATATATTGATTGGTGAAAGTTCGCAGAAGCCAACTACTGTTAGCACTATTATATGCACATAAAATTTTCTATTCTAATTACAATATTTTTATCATATTCTATTAAATTTTGTTAAAACACCGTAATCGAAACAGAAAATCTATTTATTCATAGAGTTCTTTTACGGTCCTTTTTTTGTTACTTAAAACAAGTTTGCAGATATGTACCTAATTAAGTGATATTTGCAGGGACGGAGCTACAGTGGGGGCAAGTGGGGGCACTTGCCCCCATAGCCTCTAACAAATTTCATGCAAAAAAAATTATTATTTTAAGTTTTGTCCCATAAAAAAAATAAAATTTTGCTTCATTAAATTTTTGCCCCTATTAAAAATAAAATTTTTTCCCTATTAAAATTTTGCACCCACTCAAAAAAATTTCTGAATTCGCCTGTGTATATTTGACTTTGTGTTGAATGTGTGGAGCTAGCTTTTGGCTGTTTCGAGTTCTCTATATTATCCATCAATGTTTTTCTAATAATATTTCTTTTTGGCATGATGTATGTTCTTTGTATATTAAATGTAACTGTTGCTCGTTCTCGATGAATATTATATTTTTGGAGAATTATACGAATAAGAAATAAGGAAATTGCTGTATTCCCGGTGGTTAATCAACTCTTTAAATAATAATAATAATATAATATAATATAATAATATCATTATTATTTAATAGCTCATAAGCCTAAGTCATCTCCAATAAATAATTATGAACACCTTTTTATCATAGCGTTCACCGAAATTCCTTATAATTAGTTCCTTATTTCATGGTTAAGTACTTCATATATAGTAATCTTATGTCATAAATTATTTAGTTATACAAATTCCTTATAATTACTGATCATATTATAAACGATGAATCATTTAGTCTTTATTCATCCCACAAAGATTAAGAAAGATTAATAACCCTTTACTTCTATTAGAATATGGATATACGTCTTATGTTATCAAATAACCTTACAGATATGTGTCTAATTATTGTTTATCTTTGCCTTTAGCAGTTGAGTTCTCTTTATCATAAATCCTTTTTATTACGTAGATTTAAAGAGGTTAGTGCATAGATATAAACTGATTCAATTGTTAACCTATTCCTAGATGAAAAGAACTGATTGTTAGGAAATTGGATGCTTGTTCGAAAGGTTATCTTATTTTTTATGACAAGGAAAAAGGTATAGAGTTCATTTATTGATCAATGTTCTTCAGATAATATTTCTTTTTACATTATATTAATTGTATACGAAGTGGAATTGTTCATTATTTACATCATCTTAAGGATTTGCAAAATAGTAATGCAAGCATTCAGTCAGTTAAACTTAAGTTTGCAGGAAAGTTATTTAAGATCTTCTCTCTTTTATACTAAATCTCCTTTCATACAATGGAAAAAGCTATGTAGCTATTGTCAGTGTGAATAGGGTCTATCAATATTATAAATAATACTAATATTATTTATAATTATTTTGTTGGGTGCATCGATACATATATATGTATATGGCGATCTTATGTTATAAATAATTATTTAGTTATACAAATTAATGAAATGAATAAGATGAAGTAGGTCGTGAGTGGTGATAATCTACAACTTAGAGATCTTACAATATAAATTATGATTATGTTGTCAGATTAACATTTTATGGTAAAAGTAAATTTTCTAAAAATTAGATTACCATAAAACTTGTATATAATAAAAATTAAATAAATTGAAAATTTTAAAATAATATTAAAGAGGTAGGCATTCTTATTTATTTAATAAGTTAAAATTTAATTAAAAAAGAAGATTGTTAAATAAAAATTAACTAATTTATAAAAGTAAGTTTCGTTCAGTTAATTAATAACTTTATTAATTTTTAATAACAGAAATTTTTAAGATAAATTAAACAAAAATTGACTATTTCAAACTTTCATCAACTAAATAAGTTAGATTTTTATTCATAATTAAAAATTCAAAACAACTTGTTTAGTTTTTGACCTGGTAAAAAAATATTGATTGACTTAGCTTCGTAGAGGCTCGCACCCGTCTCTCTGGTCTCTATATATGTAAAGAGCACCTTACAAGAACCATAAAACACAACACCTTTCTTCTATAAGTCTCCTCTCTCCATATTGGAATTTCAGTCCAGAGATAGAGCATATAGCTATATATATATATATATATAGATCTGATGGAAAATCAAAGATATGTGACTCTGCTTCTGATAATACTCGTGATTGTAAGCTGCAGGTCAGTGGACACAAGAGCAACGGTTACTCCGAATAGGATTAATGGCGGCGTACCTATGCGAGAACTTGGATATGCCAAATCAAATGAGTTCGAGACTGTGTCCAAGTCATTATCACCATCAGGACCAAACAGCAGAGGTACAAATTCGACCCTAAACTTGTTTAAAAAATTTAAAATTATCTAAAAAGTTTGAGTTCTGAATTCGAGTTTGAATCGTATTTGCTTTAAACCTATGAATTCGTATTTGCTTTAAAAAAACTTAATAAAATTTTAATAGAATAAAATATTAATGTTATTATTTATTTATAATATATTTTATAAATAAAATTTTCTAATAGAAGAATTTATTAATAATAAGAATCTAAGAGATTGTTATTAATTTTTATTTAATTAAAAATATTTTTCAAATATATGTTCATATTAAGAGTTATCTATAAATTTAAAATGTTAAAAATTATTTAATTTTTTATTTCATGCATTCAACTTTAGAAACGAAAGATCTCCAACGTTAGATACGAAGGTTTGATACATGCATAAGAGATTACGTACATATTATAGAATAATATTTTATAACAGTAATAACAAATTAAAGTATTTTTAAAATATGTTTATTTAAGTGTTTAATTTCTTTTAGAAGATTATATTTATTAACATTTTATTAATATGACTAATGATTAAAAATGATAATGGACCGAGTTAGGTCCGCAGAGTCCAGGTTCGTATACTCCAGGTCGAAGTTAAAACAATGTCATCTGGTTTAATGGAATTCCGATGGAGCTGACCTTACCTTTCGGAAGGATTGATATTGCTACCAACGAAGCATCCAAGCATGTGAAGACTTATATTTAAAGAAGTTATGTCACTCTTCATTTTCTGCAAAATAATTTTTGAGTATTTCATTATCTATTCGAAATATGTTCACTTATTTAATATAAAAAGTCATGTTAAAAACAGATGACACTTTACTCGTATAACTATTAATCTTTAGGTGATTTATCAGTCTTGTAATTTAAATGTTAACAAAAAGTACAATAGAGAAGACAATATAAAAATCAGTATAAATGCAGGACAACAAAGCAGTATCTCTATTGAAAATTCGATCACACATATTATGAAACACATTTAAATTAAATATATAATATATGTAATTAGATCCTCACATAAAGGCGATGGCACACGCTAATGTGAGCCAAATGCATCTCGCGTGTGCGTGTCACGCGCTTTTACTGTACGACGCGTGAGTTGCACACGCCAACACATGTCCCAATCCCAGCGGTCCACGTGTCAAGTCGGATGTGACGCGCGCTGCGTGAGGCTCGTGCATGTGGTACCATCAAGTGCCTGTTGTACCGCCGCACCCTCAGTTACTGTAGCAACGTCAGGCGCATGCGGCGCACGCACTGGACATTGCGTCGCCCTCCGATAGGAGGGTCATTTCCAGCATCCTAGGATGCCTTTTTTGTTTCGTTTGAACCGTTTTTGACCCTTTTTTCATAGCTAATCATATGTGTACCACTTTTACGTAATTATATATGTAAAAAAAATATAAAAAAATGAATCAAAAACTGAAGAAAACCATAATGAATGGAAACCAAGAAAACCTTCGTTTCTGTCAACCCGAGCACGTAACCACTCTGATATCATGTGTAATACGTAGTACAGATTTTATTATGTACTCAGGATCATACATAAATGGGTAAAAACGAAAGAAATGCGAAATACCTGATTTCGGTTCTATTCAGAGTTTCGAAGCAGTTTTTCATACTGAAACGAGCTCCGATCTTCCCGGAATAGTAAGCTCGTCCCGGAATAGTTGAAGAATTTGTTCACCGACACTCGGTTTGGGTCTTTTTATAATTTTCTCAAAATACAAGCTCTTTTAACGGTATGCTTACATTTGACATGAGCAACTATAGGAGACCTCAGCTTTTATATAGCTTCTATATCGAGCTTTCTCATCACAAGGTTGATATGGATAAGGTCCGCATTAATTGAGATTCGTTTTTTACCTGAACTTTGACCGATTAATCTAGCTTATTTATTGGGCCATTTTATTATCTTTATTTAGATCCAATTACGTTAATTAATCGATAATTTATTGAAAATCAAAATTACAATTATAAGGATGCCTCTAACGTTATAACCTATTGCTATATATATATAGAACACCTTCAAGAACCATAAAACACAACATCTTGTTGGGTGCAGTGGGTGTATTTTGTGAAAAGGAAAAATAAAAGGAGCAAAATGGACACAGAATATTTAACGTGATTCACCCTTAACTTTGGGCTACGTCCACGAACAAAACTCAGAATATTTCTTCCACTATTACAAATAGTAGGTATACA
>JAOSBP010007798.1:0-11215 GCA_027563825.1 Erythroxylum mucronatum | reverse complement strand
GAGAATTGCAGATTTGGATCCTTACTTCTTACAACCTATTAAGCAGGTATAAGGATTAATCAGACAAATGAATGGGTTATACGGATTTTTTAGTAGAATATAGAAACGTTAGGCTTACAACGAGTTTTGGTGGCATTAAGCCTACCCATTCCCTAGTGCCAACACGGTCTAAAAGGCAGGTTGTGTCAGATGCTTTCCAAATTATCACAAAGTCGGCGTGGAAGCCTAACTGTTTGCATAGTAAAGATAGGGAGAGCGAATATCATCGACAGAGTTAGCATGACTCTTCTGGCTAACGACAAATGTTTGGTTGGCCAGTCGGTGAATTTCTGTTGATCATTACCCAGAATATGCTAATAAGTGGAACGTGTGGACTGGTCATGAAGCAAAGGCACTCCTACATTTTTGCCCAGGTTGTTCGTGCTAGAAATAGACAGGTTCTGACTGAGGCAACTGGCCATTACTGAGGAAACGTTCTGAGAGAAGTAAATTTTCGTCTTGTCCGTGTTTATCTTCTATCTCGATGCCTTACAGAACACCTCAAGAGTTTGAGCAATAATATGCGTTTGTGTGTCGGAAGCTTCCGCGGAAAGAACCAGATCATCTGCAAAAAAGAGGTGAGAGAGAGGGGGCTCTGTAGCGCTCAATTTTAGCAGATACCAGCGTCCTTGTCCCATTTCATGCGAAATAAGATGGCCAAGGTGCTCCATGCAGAGAAGAAACAGGTAGGGCGAGAGTGGATCACATTGTCTGATCCCACTTGTAGGGGTGAAAGGATCTAATAGATTGCCCTGCCAAGCCACCTGTATGGATATGGTTGTCACACACTTCATAATAAGCCCGATCATAGGAGACAGAAGACCTATATCTTCTAAGGTATGTTGAATAAACTCTCATCGGAGCCGATCATACACTTTTTCCAAGTCCACTTTAATAGCAAAGTAGCCCTTCTGCCCTATCTTCTTCCTCATCGAGTGAATGGCTTCCTGGGCAAGGATGATATTATCGATAATGTGGTAGCTCGGGATGAAATTGCATTGATTTTCCACGACTAAGCAATCTAAATGAGGCTTCAGGCGATTAACAATGACTTTGGACAGAATCTTATAAGTCACGTTGTACAGACTAATCGGACGAAACTGAGTGAAGTTAGTCGGAGAGGGGTTTTTGGGGATAAGGACCAGTATAGTCTGATTAAGGTCCTGGTCCCATCTCTCTTGTCCAAAAGCAGCCTGGATAAACTTAGTCACTCGGGGGTCGACCTGCCGCCATTGTTTTTAGAAGAAAAGCACATTGAACCCATCAATCCCATGGGCTTTATTTGGGTTCATTCCAAAGATGGCATTTTTGATTTCAGTGGCATAGATAGGTTGGGCTAATTGGTGGAGGCTGTCCATGGAAAGAGTGGGGAAGGTGCTCAACATCAAAAATCGAAAGCTAGAGTTGGGCTCTAGGGTGTAAAGTTGAGCAAAGTACTCGCTGGCTAACTGGCTTAACATGCTTCGGTCAGTAACTAGATTTCCTTGAGCATCCTTGAGACTCACGATTCTCAGTTTCTTGCATTTGGATAAGGTAAGAGTGTGGTAATATTTTGTATTCCTGTCACCCTTTGAAATCCAATCACAACGGGCTTACTGGTGCCAGTAAATTTCTTTTTCGCTTAACACCTGCAACAGCTTGCCACTTAACTGTTCCTCCAAGTCCAATAGGGGCTCCATATTGGAGTTAGTCATAGCTCATTGGATGCCCTGAAGATGTGCTAGCAGGAGTTTCTTCCGAGAGAAAATGTTCCCGAAGTTCGAGAGATTCCATCTCCGAAGATGGTTGGAAAGAGCGTTAAGTTGTTGACTTAATGAGCCCTCGTCCGAATTCCAATGCTCTGCTATTACCTCATCAAAATCATGGTGAGTGAGCCAGGCGTTTTGAAACTGGAAAATGGGGGATCCTAATGCTCTAGGAGGCCGCTGGTGGAATTAGATACGCAAAGGGCGATGATCTGAACCTAGGAAAGGTAAATGTTGGTTGATAGTATGCGGGAAGGTTTGGAGCCACTCAGTCGACCCAAAAATTCGATCCAACCGTGCCTGAACCGAACCCCTTTTTCACGTAAATTTGGATCTAACGTAACCCAGATCATACAACCTACTCTCTTGAACCCAGTCTTGAAAGTGTTTGTTTACTATCCGCATTGTCCAAACTCCACCTCGCTTATCCATGAGCGCCAACTTAGCATTAAAGTCCTCGCCTATAAGCCAAGGGGTATGCACAGATCGTCCTACCCAAGCTAATGTTAGCCAGAGGTGTTGTTGAGCAACGACTTGTGGACTAGAGTAGACTGCGGTAAACGCGAAAGAGGTAGACTCATATTCTATAGTGGTATGCATAAATTGACGGTGAGCAAACAATTTAGAGACGTGAAAATCTATCTTCCATAAAATCCATAAATTGACAGTGAGCAAACAATTTTTCTGTCCTGGAAAATCAATCCTAAACGACATCAAGATTTCGATCGATCATAACTTCTAACCCCAATATCGAAAAATTGCATACTTTATGGCGATAAAAAGCTGGAAACATAAGCTACAACTTTCATTAAGAGCACTTGCTCCAATTCAGACTAAATCCGTACGAGGAGTGGCCTCAAAGCTGAGTACACGCAATTGTACACTTATAGTCATTTTTACAAAACAAAGCAAAATAACATTTAACTTTGACTGATCATAACTTTTCTCCCGATATAGAAAAATATCAAACTTTAAGGCGACAGAAAGCTCTCGATATAAGCTATAAGTTTCATGAATATCCTTTTCTCAAATTCTGCGTAAATCAAAAAGTCAACTTTTATCCCCAAAAAGTCAAACTATCTTAATTCTCCAAAATTTAACACTTTCACTAATCATTTCTTGCCTTTCAATTCCATTCAAAACAATTTATTCATTTTCAATTCCATATAAACTCAAAACACCATTTTAGGCTATAATTTATCATAATCATCACTAACAAAAGTATACACACATTTTACCTCTATCTCATAAAACCACTTACATTCTCACTTTTTCTTTTTCTTTACACATGACTAATTCACCACCAATTTCTCATTTCATGTCAAATTTTAACTCGCAATTCTAAGAAAAGTGCGGGGTCTAACAATAACTAACAAGCAAAGCAGTCATCATTTCTTTTAAAGTTTTATTTTTCCTTCCTGTTACACCATTTGATTTAAGAAAATAAGGGGGATTAATTCCATGGATTATTCTTTCCTTTTCATAATAGTTATAAAAAAATATTCATCTCCTTTATCTGATTGAACTCTTTTTATGTCCTTATTTTCTTCTTTAGCTTTATACAATAAAGACATATTAAAAATCTCATCTTTATTTCTTAACAAATACACTTTAGTATATCTAGAAAAATCGTCTATAAATGTTAATGTAATATTTCTTACCACCTCTAGATAAAGTTTGTTTTAGATCACCAAGATTAGTATGAATTAAACTTAATAATTCAGATTCTCTATTAACATATGCACAAGATTTCTTAGTTATTTTTGTTTCAGCATATGTACCACATTTATCCATACATGCATTAACATTAGCATAAATAAGGCTAAGAGGTTACATATCCTTGAGATAAGAAAATTTAACATAACTTAACCTAGCATGCCATAAATAAAAAGAATCAATCAAGTAAGTAGAAGAACATGCATTATTTTCATTAATAACCTCAAAAACACTCAATACAAACAATCTTTGATTAAAGTAATCTTTCCCTACAAATATATCATTTTTTTGTCATAACAAACTTATCATATTCAAATGAGACTTTGGCCCTAACTTTTTCCAATAAGTATACAAAAATTATATTAACTCTAATAGTTGGTACATAAAGTACGCATTCAACTTCAATGTCTTTCCAGATGTGAGTTTTAGAAGGACTTTGCCTTTACCAATGAACTGTTGTAGTTTGAGAGTCTCCAAGATAAACTGCTTCTTCTCCTTCCTTTATGGAATATAGATGGAAAAAGAATTTTTATTTGCATGTATTTGCCTTTTAGCACCAAATTCTACCACCTAATCATTCACATTAGCCATAACATTAACTTGAGAAATAAAAAAAGTTATAATTTCGTTATTAGCTTCAATCAAATTCATATTTGGTTTAACATGATTGTCATTTCTCACTAATTTCCTACTTTGAGGTGCCTAATGACCTAGCCTTCCATAAACAAAGCAAGAGCCTTTCTTTTTGAAGTTAGGATTATTCACTTTAGGCTTGAAAATAGATCTAAGGCTATTATTCTTATTTTTATTTACATGATTTTTTTATTTTAAGAATTCGAATTACTTTGTGACAAGTTAACTTTCAAAGATATCTCCTTTTCTTTGGCTACTTTAAACTCCCTACAATTTGTTTCTTTAATAATTATGTGCATAATAAGATTTGGTAGTGACAACTGTTAGTGTTTATGCTTTAGTTGTTATTTTTAGTCATTCTAAGACCAAGGCAACTTTTAAATTAATAGGCTCCCGATAAATTATTCTTATAAATTTATGCTTTCAGCTTTGAGATCCTCCAAAAGATTATGGTATTCATTAATTTGAGATTTCATGTCTTTGTCGCTTGTCATCTCCTAATGATAAAATTTGCCAATTGTGAACTTTTGCTTTCCTATATCTTCAACCATGCGCTTAACAATCATTGATTCCCATATCTCCTTTGCTACTTTGTAAGACAACAAACATCAAACAATTTATTAGATAAGGTATGTATAATTGTGTATAGACATACCTTATTGTTATGAATCCAATGTTAAGTTTTTTTCCATATAAAATTTCAGCAACAAGTTTTGGTCCTATCAAGCCAAATGCTACCCCTTCCATATCCAAAATTGAGAAATTATTGCCATCAAATATTTCAAATTTAAAACATCAAGAAATGATCTTGTAAAGGGAACAACTATTACAGTAGATGAATTTGCATTTTAGATGACATCAAAGTCTGTATTAGAACCCATATTAACTACATTTGAACCTCCAACAGTTGTTCTGGCATTGTCGGTGATATCTATGTTCAGCTACAACTTCAAGTGAACAATATAAATGAAGTTGATCAAAAGGGTGTTGACTTAATGACATATTTGATATCCCATATTGGAAAGTTGTGAAGATGGGAGAGTATCCTTAATTTATAAAAAGAGGGTTCCTTTACCTTTGTTTAATAATCCCAAAACAAACAAGTCTTCCTCCATAAGAATTTGTTTGTTTCTCCCTTATTTGTAATTCTTCTCCTCAAAATAGTGGAGTATTTTGGTGGTGTCTGAGGAGTAGGCAAGTTTAAACCTCATAAATTTTTGGTGTTCTTGTTTTGGATCTTCTATTTATTATTTTCTATTGAATAGCCATTTTTCGGTATAGTTATAGTGACATATTGTGCTAGTAATTACATGTCTAGGAAAATTCTAAGGAGGGGTATTCAAGTTGATCAATGTGTTGCACCGACTCCTAAAAAGTTGACATAATGTAATTAGTGGTGCAATCGTTCACTCACTATTCACTTGTGCAATAGGGTGAAAGTATTATTAGTGGAAAATAGTATGAATTCCACAACAATTGGTATCAGAGCCAAGGTTTTATGAGTATGCTCTGTGGTTGCAACTTATTCTAATCTTCCACACCAAAAAAGAATTTCCTTATGTTATTGGCATTCCACATTGAAGGTTACTGAATAGAAGTTGAAGCAAAGATGGCAGAAATCAAAGATATGACCACACCAACAACGTCGACAGTTTCTACCTCATTCATTCTGGTAAGGACTGCTGTGGCAAATGTAAGATTAGTAGTGATTTTTTATGGAACAGGTCATTTCGACATGTGATAAGGTGAAGTTCTAGACTTTCAATCATCTGGTATGTGGTACAATTCGATCGTGTCTGTCTAGAGAACAAAGATATCCATTCTATAAGGAAACTTCTGTAAGTAAGTTGTGGAAAGCATTGGAGGAAACATTTTTGAAGAAAAGTAGTAAAACAAACTTTACATGAAGAAAAGAATGTTTTTCTGCACTTATGTTCCGAGCAACACTATAAATGATCACATCACCAACTTTAATCAGTTGGTAGCTAATGTAATGAATATGATGTGACGTTTGAAGATGAAAATCTGGCTTTGATGTTATTAGGATCTCTTCCAAAGGAGTTTGAATTCCTTGAAACTAATCTACTCTATAGAAAAGTTAAGGTTTCTCTGAGTGAAGTTTGTGCTACCTTGTACAATTATGAGTTGAGGAAGAAAGACAAGAAGCAAGTACATTTAGAGCAACAAAAGCATTGGTAATCAGAGGTCGCTCGTAAAGCCAAAAAAAGGGAAAGAAAGGGAGACCAAAATCCATACCAAATAAAGATGAATGTGCCTTTTGTTGGAAGATTGGGCACTGGAAAAAGGATTGTCCAAAGCTGAAGAATAAAGGAAAAGCTATTATAGATTAGAATGTTGCCGAGTGTGATGATGCAGACTCAAATCTTTCATTGGTTGTTACATCCTCAATAAGGCATTTTAGTCCATGGTTGCTAGATTCAGGCTGTAGCCATTATATGTGTCCCAATCGGGATTAGTTCTCTAATTTTAGAGAGCTAGAAGGTAGAGTTATCTACATAGCAAATGACAATCCCTACATTATAAATGGGATTGGTTCAATTTGCTTAAGGAATCATGTTGGACAACCAAGATTCTGATGGATATCAGATACGTGCCAAATTTGACAAAGAATCTCATTTCTGTAGGAGTCCTAGAATCCAAAGGCTACACTATAAATACAACAAATGGAGTGATAAAAGTCATCTCTGGTGCACTTTCGGTGATGAAAGTAATTCAAAGAACGATAACTTCTATTACTGCCAAGGAAATGCAGTTATTGGAACAACAACAGTAGCTTCTAGTGATTATCAAAAGCTTGAAGCAATCAACTTATGGAATATGCGTTTGGGACATGCAGGTGAAAAATTCTTGAAGATTTTTGTAAATCAAGGATTATTGAAAGGAGTTTGAGCCTGTGAATTAGATTTCTATGAGCATTGTGTTAAAGGGAAGTAGACAAGAGTGAAATTCAGCAATGCAATCCATGATACACTCTGATGTGTGGGGACCTTCTGAAATAGTTTCTATGAGAGGAAAACACTACTATTATGACCTTTGTTGATGATTTCTCCATAAGAATATGGGTGTAATAAAGATGAAAGATGAAGTTTTGGGAGTCTTCCTCACTTGAAAGAAAATGATGGAGATCAAACATCTCTGAACATCCAGACAGATAATTAAGGAGAGTATAAAAGTGATCCATTTATGAAAGTCTGTGAAGAAGAAGTAAACGACGCTTCATAGTTAGAAATACACCATAACAAAATGGGGTGGTAGAATGCATAAATCGGACATTGTTAAAGAAAGTTAAGTGAATGTTGTCTGGTTGAGGTTGTATCATATGCAAGTCACCTCATAAATCGCTTAACATCAACTGCTATTGGTGGCGAGATGCCTTTGGAAGTATGGTCTGGGAAACCTGCTATAGACTATGATTCCTTATGTATGTTTGGTTCCACTACATACTACAACTTTAAGGAATCAAAGTTGGATCCTATAGCAAAGAAAGCAATTTTTATGGGAGTCACTTCTGGTGTGAAAGGATATCATCTTTGGTGTCCAGAGATGAGGAAGATAATATTTAGCAGAAATGTCACCTTTGATAAATCTACCATTTTGAAAAAGGTGACAACTGAAGGTGGTCAATAGACTGGTGGTACTCTACAGCAAGTGGAGTGTGTTCCAAAATAGGTGGAGTTTGAAAGAAGGATTATAAACCCAGCAATAAATGATGAAGTAGATGGAGATACTCCTATAGCAGAAGAGAAGTCGAATGAAGAAGAGGTTCAATCTCAAGAACCTCTACAACAACAACATGAATCAATTACATTAAGTAGGCCAAAATGAAGAATCCAAAGACCTGCTCGCTTTGATGACATGGTGTCTTATACATCTAATTACAAATGATGAAACTCCTATCACTTATCATGAAGCAATCCAAAGTTTTAAAGCAGATAAGTGGTGGATAGCCATGAATGAAGAAATGCACTCCCTTCACAAGACTCAAACATAGAAGCTAGCTAGTCTATTAGAGGGAAAGAAGACAGTTGGATGCAAATGGGTATATGCAAAGAAAGAAGTATTTCTTGAAAAGAATGATATTCGTTACGAGACAAAACTGGTGGCTAAAGGCTACTCTCAAATGGAGGGAATTAATTATAATGAATTCTTTACTCTAATTGTGAAACATTATTTCATTAGAGTTCTATTGGCCTTGGTAGCATAATTGGACTTGGAGCCAGTGCAGTTGGATGTAAAAACTGCATTTTTACATGAAGATTTGGAAGAGGAAATCTATATGACTTAGCCAGAAGGATTCAAGGTTACTAACTAGCAAGGAGAATATGGTATATAGATTAGAGAAATCATTGTACGGATTGAAGCAATCTTCGAGGTAGTGGTATAAACGATTTGACAAGGTCATAATGAGGCAGAGGTACATAAGAAGCAAATATGATCACTGTGTGTATTTACATAAGCTACAAGATAGATCCTACATCTATCTTCTTTTGTACATTGACAATATGTTGATAGCTTCAAAGAATCTAAGAGAAATTGAGAGATTAAAGATTCAGTTAAATTAGGAGTTTGAAATGAAGGATTTGGGTAAAGCCAAAAAGATTTTCGGCATGGAGATAAGCAGGGAAAGAAAGTTAGGAAGGCTGTGTCTAACTCAAAAGCAATATTTGAAAGAGGAAGGTACTACAATGTTTTGGACATGAATGACAAGTCAAAACTCATTAGTACATTGCTTGCTCTTCATATAAAGCTCAGTGCATCCTTACCTCCAAAGAAAGATGCAGAAGGAGAGTACATCACAAAAGTACATATGCAAATGCGATTGGTAGTTTGATGTATGCTATGGTGTATAAAAGGCCCGACAGTTCACGAGTAGTAGGAATTGTGAGTAACTATATGCATGCTCCAGGCAAGGAGCATTGGTAAGTTGTGAAATGGATTCTATGGTACATTCTGAACATCATAGATATTGGATTAATGTTTGAGCAGGATGAGAAAGGTAGATATTACTTAGTTGGATATTGTAATTCCGACTATACTTGTGATCTAGATAAACGTCAATTAACCACTGGTTATGTGTTTACTCTTGCTAAGGGACTAGTTAGTTGAAAGTCTACCTTACAGTCAATAGTGACTTTGTTTACTATAGAAGCAAATTATATGATAGTTTCAAAGGCTGTTAAGGAAGCGATTTGGCTTCAAGGGTTGCTTGATGAACTGGGAATTAGACAAAAGCATGTCAAAGTACATTACAATAGTTAGAGTGCTATTCATTTAGCAAAGAACCAAGTTTATCATGTAAGGACAAAGCACATCGATGTTCATCTCCATTTTATACAAGGGATTCCAGAAGATGATGGAATAATACTCCATAAAATCTTAACCTCTAAAAATCCTAAAGAAATGATGATAAAAGTGGTGACTGCAATCAAGTTCAAACACTGTTTGGACTTGATTAACATTTTGAGAAATTGATAGCAATTGGAGACACTATCGAATATAGTTTTATTTGTGAGAGGATAAAGATTGGGAAATATGTCAAAGTGAAAAATTGTTGACTTAATGACATATCTAATATCTCATATTGGAAAATTGTGAAGATGAGAGAGTTTCCTTAAGTTATAAAAGGAGGGCTCTTTCACTTTTGTTTAATCATCCCAAAACAAACAAGTCTTCCTCTCTTATAAGATTTTGTTTATTTCTCGCTTATTTGTAATTCTTTTCTTTAAAATAGTGGAGTATTTTGGTAGTGTTCGAGGAGTAGGCAAGTCTGAACCTTGTAAATCTCTAATGTTCTTGTTTTGGGTGTTCTATTTACTATTGTCTATTTAATAACTATTGTCAGGTATAGCTGTAGTGATATAATTAGTAGTACAATCATTCACAATAAGGTGAAAGTATTAATGGTGGAAAACAACCCCGAATACCACGACGGAGGGCGTCATGATATTTTCCAAACCCAAATGTATGAAACGCTCCTTTTGTACACTGTGACTTTGGTTGCTCCTCTATTACCTTCGCTTAAAACCAAAAACGTTAAGGCTAATTCCAGCAACATCACCGATAGTAACCCTATTAAATGAGCTCATAGTCTGATGAGAAATCCTTTCTCCTTGAGCTTGATGAACAGATACTTAGATGAATAGAGAATATGGATTGGTTTTGTTTCTAGGATTGGAATAGAAAGAGATCGAATGATATACTCAGTGATGAAAGAAAGGACCCGGGTCTACTCTGGTCTTGTTGGAGCACAATGATGAGTTGATAAAATAGTAATAGAAATCAACTCCCAGAAACAAAGTAGCAATAAAAAACATGTAAAATGAAAGTGTGAAATAGGTATCGTGTAAAGCAAAATATGGAGGTGCATTGTCTATGATTGGAAGGCAAGATTATGTTTTCAAGGGCCATTGAGAGAGTTTTGGGATTTCGGTAAGAATAAACACTTAAAAATGTTAGTTATACATGTAGTTGTACATATCCTACATATCTTTTGTTATATATAGGCCGTGTTTGGTGAACAGCGTTTCAGCTGTTTATTAGTTGTTTGACTCAAATGAGATGTTTGACCTATTTTGAAAAGCTATTTGGTCGTTTGGTAAACAGCTGGATGGGTTGGCTGATTTAACCCAACCAGCTAATTTTTCACAAGCTCATCATACCAGCGTTTGCAGTTAGCTGATTCATTTATGCCGGTCTTGCCCCCTTTAATCTTTACTCTTTACTCTTTACTCTCTCCTCCCTCTCAAATTCGTTTTTCATTAGGTTGTCTAAAACGTTGTTGACTCTCACATCACAGTTAATCGCTAGGGAAGAGAGATGGGTGTTGGACCCCATTTTCGAAGCCCAGCGATCGATTCAGAATCAAAGCACATAAATATAAGCAAGTTTCTAAACTCTTTAACCCTCAGAGACAAGCCCTCACTATCTAATACCTCAAGCCCCAAAGGCAAGCCCACAAAACAAAGATCACAAAAATTGCAATTAACTTTTGAAAATGGTAGCTCTCGGTCTCTAGTTTATGTAGAACCAAGAATCACCTAAATCGGAGCTCTATAGCTCGA
>JAOSBP010007777.1:0-11217 GCA_027563825.1 Erythroxylum mucronatum | reverse complement strand
GGTTGTTGAATAAGAAAATAAAACTAAACTAAACTGACAAAAACAAATTAAAGAAAACATTAAAAAATGATGAAAAGAGATGAATGTGGTAAGGACCCAACCATCGGTTCAATCTCAGCCTACACACAACTAAACATACTTCATTGAGTTGTTATTCTCATATATCATAGGTTAATAATAAGCTCTATTAACACTGATTTTTCCTTAGGTCATGTTTAATTAAAAAGAGCTTGTTAATTAAACCTAGGTATCACAAAAACTAGAATAAGCTCTTTAGATTTAATTGGATAGTTTCATTATGAGTTTGAAAAATAGATTAATCAAGGCAACAACCAAACAAGCCCGGGTCATAACCTAGGCTATGTTATCCCTAATGATTAAAAACCATTAGTTATCACAAATGAATCAAAAACATAACGATTACGTATTGTATTCAATTTTAGCAATGAGTTCACACGTAAAAACAATCAAATAGAGCATTAAATCATTCTTACACAATACCCAATTCAATATACACAAGATAACATAATCAATTTCTAAGAGAGAAAGAACAATAAACATAATGGACATAATGCTTAACCGAGTTCTTCAGCATTGATATCACTTTCGAACTAACGTTGGGAAGCTCAATCCTTCACGAGTCTTCAAAGGAATGGAGTTTTGCCCCTTCTCTTCGTCAAAACTGAGACCTCACAACTCCAAAACATTTTGTCCAAACTTTTCATATCATTTTGCCATTAAAACGATATTTTTATATTGAAAAGTAAGGTTTGGGAACAACTGGCTAAAGTCACGGGCGTGACTATATTGCTTATGCTGTGAATGTTGTGAGCCTCCTTTGCATAGGCGTGACATGGGTGTCACACCCATGAAAAAATTGTCATGGCTTCTCACGACCATGACAATTTGATGCATGGCTATTAGCCATTTTTCTGCAACATGTACTCTTCATTTTTACGCATTTTCTTGTCTACTCTTTTTTTCAATTCTTCTTCTTCTTGCTCCATGAAGAAAAATGAGTGTGAATTTTAAGAGGATGGCTCAAATATTGTGCTTTCGACTAACTTTAGCTCTTTCGCTTCCAAATTGTACCTAAAACTAAATATAAACTAAAGTAAATATCTTAAGCATTTCATAACATTAATCACTAAGTGTTATGAAATAAATGTACAATCAATTAAGCAAATACCATGAGTGTATATAAAGCAGATAGTGCATCTCCATGGGGTGTTTGTGTCAATAGTCTCTGACCAAGGATCACATTTCACATATCAATTTTGGAGGAAATTACAGTAGGCACTAGGCACCAAAATGGATTTTAGTACAACATTCGATCCTCATACTGATGGGCAATCTGAGATGACTATTTAGATCTTAGAAGATATGCTAAGGATATATATGATGGACTTTGGTGGTAGTTGGGATTCACATTTGTCCATTATTAAGTTTGTTTATAATAATAGCTATCACAGTAGCATTGGGATGGTGCCTTACGAGACATAATATGAACAAAAATGTAGATCATCGATGTGTTGGGAGTATGTAGGCAAGAGGCATTTGGGGGGCCTAGAACTAATTAAGATCACATTAGAGAGGATTCCATTGATGTAGCAAAGACTAGAGATATTGTTTAGTAGATAAAAGAATTATGCAGACCCGAAGCACAAGGATGCAGAATTTCAATCGATGACTTCGTATTTCTAAAGGTATCTTTATTGAAGGGTGTGATAACATTTGGAAAGAAAGGGAGACTATCTCCAAGATATATTGGACCTTACAAGATAATAGAGAGAGTTAGAAATGTGGCAAATTGATTGGCATTATCCTTAGATATATCATAAGTCCACCCAGTATTCCACATTTTTATGCTTCCTTCTTATGTACTCCAGCCACAGAGTATGGAGGCATTTGGTATATGGATTTTCAAGTGCATCGGTTATTGATAAACAATTAATTGACTATATTTATATACTTATATTTAATGTGTTTTGCTTGTTATTTGAGAGTGTTATAGTAACTTTGGTACTTATTTTGCTTCAAGTGTGTTTTTAGGTGATAATTGCCTTCATAGACCAAAAGGAGAAGAATTTGGGTGAAATCGAGGCACAAAATGAAAGAAATTGAAGATACATGGTCATGTATAGGGACCGTGTAAGTCACTATAAATATGTGATGCTTCGAAGATGTTGTTCATGCCTGTACAAAGATATATGCCCGTGTATGTTGACATATATGATCATATATGTAACTTATGTAAGCTTCTTTGGTTGTGTAAAGTAATAATTTAGAGGAAGTTTTGAGATACATAGTTATTTACACGACTGTGTAAGTGGCTGTGTATATTCTAAAATCCTTGGTTTTTACTATAAAAGAAAATTATTGAAGGCTAAACAAGACGAGAAGCAATTTTTAAGTCAGGTTACAAACCATAAAAATAAAGAAGCAGCACTTTTGAACAGTGGATGAGGAAAACACAAAGACTACATCACAAAATTCGATAGAGAGCAATCTTTAATCCAATCTTCAAAAAGAGTTTGCTAGAAATCAAAGGGATATAGATTATTGAATGCTTTTATTTCTAGTTGTTCTTTTAAATATTTGATGCTGAATTTGTTTTTTGTTTTTAAGAACTAATTTGTTTAGTACCTAGGTGTGATGAATCCTAAATTGGGATCGATAATATGATATAGTCTTTTATTTAATTCAACTTTATTGATTGATTTATTGCAATTCAACTATGTCTTTATATTCTTTAACTAATAAGTCTGAGATATTAGTCTAATGTTTGATTTCTTATGATTGAGATTGAGAAATCCTTTCATTTAAATAGATCTGCCATAGCTAGAAGGTGTTACATGTAAACCTAGGGATAAGTCGACATAAATCCTTTAGATTACGATCAAACTTAATAGTGAAATTCACAAATTGAGTAATGCAATCTTAGGGGTTTTAACTAGATGAGGTTTCAGTTAATTAGTTTTTAATAGTCTTGAGTAGGATATAAACATAAGATAGGAATTTCTATGATCCAATAATCGATAATTTAACTTCATAATAAAGGGTTAATATTTAAGATATCTTAAGGGGATTCATCACATAGATATTATTTGTTTGATATTATTTAATTGCAGTGCTTTCTTCACTCTACTTCATTATTGTCTTAACTTTATTTTAGTTTATTTAGTTTAATTTTCAATTAAATCAAATACGAGAAAAAGGTTTAATACTAGTACTTACAGTCCTACTAGTTTGACTGGCATTTGTCAATACTAACTACCGCTACACTAAGCACTTGCGAGTAAAATTTATAATACCATAAGCATATATAAACAATCAAGTTATCAAGTTTTTGGTGTTGTTTCCTAGGACTACAATATTAGGAAAGCTAGCTTTTATTAACCTAACTATTATTACTTATTTTAGTTTATTTTTCTCCCATTTGTTTCCATTTTCTTTATTTATTTTATTGACTTTTTGGTTTACTCATTTTTCATGAATCTTGAGGTTAGTTTATGACCCGAGGTAATCCATCGAACTTAGTAGATGAAGATCCAAAGATCAAAAGAACAACTCACAGATAAGGTTTTAGTTAGCAGATAGATCAGTAAAACATCCTAAAGGTATTATAGAGGATATTCTTATTAAGGTTGATATGTTTATCTTCCAAATAGGCTTTATGATTCTTAATATAAAGGAAGATGTAGAGGTACCTCTAGTCTTTGGTTAGGACAAAAAGAAGTTCTATTAAAAATGTCTGAAATCATGAATCACTCCTTTGAATTATGTAATGATTCACTTTCAAATATTATGTAGGCATTATAATAAGGTAGACATTTGGCTACATTTTTTTGGCTATTTTTTAAAAATCTTCGCCATAGGGGACTTTTGGTGACGATTGTTTGAAAATCATCACTAAAATTATTTGGCAACGACTTTCAAAATCATCACCAATATTAGAATTTTTGCAACGATTTTTGAAAATTATCACCAAAGGGTCCATATTTGGCGACAATTTTTGAAAAAATCACCAACTTTTATGACAATTTGGCAATGATTTTTAAAATAGTCACCAAATGTGGACGCTTTGGTGATGATTGTTGCAAATTATCTCAAAAAGTTCACTATTGGTGATGATTTAGAAAATCATCGTCAAAAGTCCAATAAATAATTATAAGAGGGAAACGAAAATGAGAAAGGGCATTTAAAAAATGCCCTAGAGCCAAAAACATCTCTCATCCTATGCCAACTCAAACAAAGCTTTTAATGAAACTAGTAAGTATTGTTCTTTTTCTTTTTTTTCCTTTATGGGTTAATTGTGATTTTTGAGTTCTTTTTAATGGGTTTGGTTTTTTTTGCTTTTGGGTTTCTGGAGATTCGGATTTGGTCAAATTTGTGATTTTGATGGCATTGATTTCTTAGGGTTGGTGGTTTATTTTAGTTCTAGGTTTATGATTTTGGAGCTAATCATTGATATAGGAATTGATGAAAAGAGCAATACTGCTCTACAACTCATAACGACTCAATAGGGCAACAGATTGATGAGGGGGAGGTTACTGCTGTTCACCAACCAATCGTGAAGACCCTTCAACAAAATCTTTAAGCTTGTTTCCTAACATAGTGATTAAAGTGTTTACAAGAAGAAACTTATTGGGTATTTTTAGAAAAAAATTGGAAAGTTAGGACTATCTAGCAAGCTAAAGAAATAAGAGAGAGAGACGGATAAAGAACTATGAAGTAGTGCAGATGTGAGAAAGTTGAAAATCACGTCTGTGGTAGGTCGACAGAGGAGTCATGGCTTGGGGCCCTTATCAAGGTGCTTTTATTCTTCCTTTCTTACAATTTCTTATTTCGCTCCTTCAATCACATTTATTTAATACAAATTATATTTTGAATTGAAAATTGATATTTCTTATCTCTTACCATAATCAATACAATCGTTACCACAATTTTCATTTGAAGTATAACCTTTCATTACGTTAATATGAAATATATGACTTTTAGTTGTAAGGCATAATGATTTTGTTTAACTTTGTATAAATTTTTTACATCAATTAAGTTATGTAAATATATAAGCATATTTGTGTTTTAAGAGTGAAAATAATAGATCATCAATTTAAGATAAGCAATAGAACATATGTGTGGAGAAAATATATAGAAAATTCTACAATCTTTAAGTCATGTGCTCTAATTGAGAAGGACTGATGTGATGCGATGATGGGTTCCATTATCCGTTTTTGAAATATTAATACTTGATAATTTTAGCTAATAGGGGTATAGGAGACAATATGATCATGATGCACTTCTTATTTCACCTTAAACTTAGCTAAAAATTTTAGGGTTGCATATATTTTAGTTAGGGGATGTAAGGCTGTAAGATATACCATAGAAGTATTATGACATGTTTAAGGTGTATTAAGAAGTGAACATAATGAATTAAGTCCATCTAAGTATAGTAAGAGACATAATGTTACTTAATCTAAAAGACATGGGTAAATGGGTAATTTGTTCGTTTCAACATGGACATACATACTTAGACGTGAAATATGTATATGAAATTTTGATATGTTTGCTTGGATTTATGAACATGATGTGAGGAGAATTGGTAGAAGAAGTATCCCATTTGCTTATGGAATGTTGTTGGTTAAATTGGATATGTTTTTGCATTGCTTTTGCATGATAAGACCGAAGTTAGTTGATTTAGGATGTGGACCTCGCTGGATGGATAGGCTCCACTAAACAAACTTCTATAATTTGGCCATATCTTGGCTTGTAAACCTCTAAATTGGATAATTTCAATTGGAGATTAAACTAGACACATAGATCTAAAACTTTAATGAAGGAACCAAAATTACATTATGCCTATAAGATTTTTTAATTCTGGTTTGAAGTTGAGCTTTAGCTGCTATCCTTATTTTTTAACAACCTGTAGTTTTTTGGGTATAACTCTAATAAAATTAATAAAATTGAATGGAATTTATTCCATTAGAAAATTAAGAAATAGGAGAATGAAATTAATTGATAAGATCATAGGCCAATGTGGGAATTAAAGGAAGAAGAACGACCAATATGCAATTTTTTCTAAAGTTAACACATGGACCAATTGGATTAAAGAATGTGTGACCAATAAGATTAAAGCTTAAGTGTGTCTAATAGAATTGTAACATATGGTCTAATTGTAGCATATGGTCCAGTAAGATTGTAACATATGGTCCAATGGGATTGAAACATGTGTCTAAGACTAGAAAATTCATGAAAAGGCATATGGAGAGAGGAGATGGATGACACTTTAAGGGTTTTAACTTCATTTTTTCCCCTCTCCATTTCACCTTCTTTATCCCATCATTTTTCATGTAAGAAATCAAGCCAATCTTAGGTGGAAATCAAGGTAAAAGTTAGGGATTTTCTCTTCACCTTTATCTATTCTTACTTTGCTTATGAAGGAATGAAATTATAAGGTTGTAATTAGGATTGAGAGGTATATTTTTGGTGTTTTTAGTTGGTGAGTCAGCCAAAGCCAAAGTGGAAGGGAAGGAAAGGCAATAGAAGACCTACTTTGTTAATTCAGGTTTGTGACTTCACTTAGTTGATTTCTATATTTGTGTATGATTAAATTGATATAAAGATTCATTTGGATATGAAATGGTTTCTAGGATGATTATGGTGTTATTTTGGTGTTACTTTGCATGAACTTGGTTGTATATGACGAGAGTATCATGTAGCGGAATTCTATTTAGGGTTTGTTTGAGTCAGTCACATTTTTTGAGTCATAACTCAGGCTACATACCTCCGAATTGTGTGATTTCAGTTTCATATGACACTTAACCATAGAGATAAACATCTCTAGAAGGGACTTTTACTTAATTCTGGCTCTATGACCTTGGAAATTGAGATCGAAAAATGTGACTTGATGTTGCCCCTGTTTTGGAGCAACTTGGAATATTTTATCCATATCTCATGATTTAGAAGTCCAAATAATATGATTGTTGGTGCTATAGAAACTATAGATATAGAGGAAAAAATGTATAGAAGACCTTGAAGCCCAATTCTGACTTTTTCTTTATGCATATTAAGGAACAAGTAGTGGTATGAATGGAAAGAGTGTTTGCCACAACCATGGCATTGTTTTTGTCTCCGATCTTTATCGAAACTTATCTGAATCTTTTTGAATGTGTATGAAACCTTTGAAACACCTCCAAATAAATGAAGTAGGACTTACCATGTGTGAATTAGGTGATTGAGCATTGGAATTTAAGATTGGGCTTAATGCATTCCAAAGAAAACTTACATGTACGTAAATGATTTGTTTGCGTATTTATTGCTCATATATGTATAGTATGATTATAAAAGTAAGATTTTGACACCCTCCTAATGGTGGTAAGTTATGACTTACATATATGAAAACATATATAGATTTTATGACTTGAAATGTATATCATATGATTTGTTGATATATGAATCGTGAAATTTGCAAATTGTTAAAGGAAATGTTATAGTGCTTGCTTTATTGTCTTGATTGTGGATAGATAAGCATGTCTATAGGGTTATAGTGTAGCTTCTACTGTTTGACACCACCGATGTCTATAGTTCGATACCTTCGGCTATTCACAGTTTAATACCTTTAGGTACCCACAGTTCGATACCTTCGGGTATCCCCAATTTAATATCTTAGGATATCCACAGCACTCTTTATCTACACTCATAAAAAATGTATAGGCCTAACACAGAAAATAAAGTAAAGAGATATAAATAAGAAATCAGTATATGGATGAGCATTTGCATTTGTATTGATAATTTGTATCATTGAGTGTTGAATATCAATGTTTAAGTTTTGAAGGTGAATTTATAGTATATAAAAAAATATTGAAGCACGTTTGCATTATTTATTTGATTAAGCATGCCATCATTATTTATATTTGTGCAATGTTTATGAATGTATGTGCTTGGTGGATGACTGTTGTGAGTGGTCATCCAAACCAAATGTTTCCTTACTAAGCTTTCAAGCTTAGCACGGTGTTAATCCGTATAGGTCCAAGTCATAGGATTGAGGGACAGGGAACATCTATAGGGACCAAGGCCAACAGATAGAAGAAAAAGTACTTTTAGAAGGCATTTTTAGTTAAAGATGATTGGTTAAAGAAAATTGTATGTTTTTCTTTTGGATTACCATGTAAATGTAAAAATGTTTTACTACTGTTAAATGATAATGGTAAGCATTGGGGAGTTTTGTAATGTGTATATGTATAGCATTGAATCGAAATGCATGTCGTGAATGTATGTACAGGAAACTGGTTGCCTTATGCATGGGTGATTATAGGTTCTGTATAGGGGGTGTTACAGGGACACATAGATTTCAAGAGTTTTATCTCATGAGTCAAGGGAAGATATCCTTTCTTGGGCTACTCCATGATAAACCTCTTTAGCACTTTATCTATATATATATAGTGCGCAAGACCTAACAACCTCCTTGATCTATCTCTATAGATCTTTATTTCCAATATATAAGTTGCTTCTCTAAGGTTTTTTATGTAGAAATTTCGAGACAACCAAATTTTGACAAATTGTAAAATTGAGACATCATTTCATATTGGTAACTTGTCATGCACATATAACACAAAGAATATGATAGTACTCCTACTAACCTTCTTGTACACACAAGGTTCATCAAGATTTTGTGAGAAACCAAATTCTTTGATTGTCACATCGAATCAGATATTCCAACTCTTAGATGCTTGCTTTAATCCATAAATGGATTTCTAAAAATTGCATACCTTTTGCCATCTTTGGATATAAAGCCCTCAAGTTGTATCATATACACATCTTCAGCTAGGTTTCCATTCAGGAAAATTGTCTTCACATCCATTTGCCACTTCTCATAATCATAATGAGTAGCAATGGCTAAGAGTATTCTAATAGATTTAAGCATGGCTACGGGGCTAAAAGTCTCGTCATAGGCAACGTCTTATCTTTGACGATAACCTTTAGTGACTAGTCTCGCTTCATAGGTAATCACATTACCATATCTAATTGCACCCTATGGGTTTTAGCCCTTCGGGTAGGTCAACCAAAGTCCATACTTGGTTTTCAAACATGGAATCCAGTTCGGACTTCATAGCTTGAAGCCATTTTTTTTATTCTGAACTTTTTAGAGCCTTTTCATAGGTTGCAGCCTCATCATCCTCTATGAGCAATACGTCATTATGTTCACTTGTGAGAAAACCATATCTCTCTGGAACATTACGTATCCTACTTGACCTACGAATATTTTGTGTGTTAGAAGGTTCAATTGTTGTCTCATCTCCATGAACAACAATCTCGGGTTCAGGTAGTTGATCTACGTCTGTTTGAGCATCATGAACTTCAACAAGTTCAACTTTTCTCCCACTGTCTTCACTTAGAAGAAACTCTTTCTTTAAAAGGACAGCATGCTTTGAGACAAATACCTTTTGCTCTAAAGCATTGTAAAACAAAAATCCAATTATTTCCTTAGGATATCTTACAAATAGACATTTATTCAATTTGGCTTCAAACTTGTCTGATTGAATCCGCTTCACATAAGCTGGACAACCTCAAACTTTCATATGAGAAAGTTAGGATTTTTTGTTAGTCCATATCTCGCATGGTGTAACATCAACCGCTCGTTCACCCTTCGCTTTAAAAGGTAATTAGTCATCTTGCTTAATAAGCAAGATTCTCATATGTTATATGATTCATAATCAAATGACCCTAAGCTACCACTCCAGTGTAGTTTAGCTATGTGTCTCTCACATATATGGCCAAGTTGATAATGCCATAAGTAAGATAATTTTAAATTATCCCGTTTTTGTCTTTTATTGTCTTTGATATTTAAAATTGGACTGTACATATCTAATATGTAAATACCATTACACAATGTAGTAGTACCATACAACATTTCATTCAACATAATTAAACAACCATTGCTTGAAAAAGTTAAACGAAATCCCATTTTATTAAGAAATGAAACATATACAATGTTCTTTATCACAACGAGTACATAATAGTAATTATCCAAAATTAACTCTAGCCCACTAGGAAGATACAAAACATAGGTTCGTACGGCTAATGCAACAACTCTTGCTCCATTTCCCACCACCTTGGCCCATCTCTCCCCTCTTGAGTGGTCCACTATCTGTAAGGCCCTGCATATCAACACATATGTGTGAGCCATATCTGGTATCTAATACCCAAATATTATGATCAGAAATAGTATTAACCTCAATGACAAATAACATACCTAAAGTAGACGGTGGAGCATCTAATGCCTTCTTTTGCTTCAGTGACTCCAGATAGGCTTTACAGTTCCTCCAATGCCCTTCCTTGTTGCAATGAAAGCATATTCCCTTTGGTGTTTTCGTCTTTGCATTCTTCTTGGCTACACCTCCCATCGGCTTCTCGAACTTCTTCTTCTTCTTTTGGTTCCTCCTGTGAAAAATAGAAGTAGAGTCCGCCAACATCATAGCCTTACTGTCCTTTTTGATAGTTTGCTCAACTGTTTTGAGTAGATTAATCAGCTTAAGTATCAAAATGGATATTTGGTTCATCCGATAGTTATGCACAAACTGTGAATAACTATCATTCAAACCAATCAGAATTAAGTCTATACTTAATTCATGATCTATTATGAAACCCAAACTGGCTAACCTCTCAATGTATCCATTCATCTTCAGTCCATACTACACTGGAGACGATCCGTCAACCATCTTAGAGTGAGAGCAACCTCAAGGTCTCGAACGTTTCAGACCGAGCTTGCTCATTAAACAGTTCCCTTAGATGGTAGACTATGGTATGAGAATCTATAGCCTCATACTACTTTTGTAGTTTTTGTGACATAGAGGCCAACATAATATAACTAGCCAGCTCACTATCATCTAGTAGCTTCTTGTAAGCTTTCTGATCTTCATAAGAGGCATCGACAGCAGGGGAATCGGGAAGTGGCTCATCTAGGACATATCCTAGTTTCTCATATTTGAGAACAATTTTCAAATTTCGTAGCCAATCTAAGAAGTTTGGTCCCGTGAGTTTGTTAGAGTCAGGTAGAGAGCATAATTTCACACTGGACAAAGATATCGTGACGATTCAATAACCTAGAAGAATGAGAGAAAGCGCTAGAATGTATATAAATGCATATCGATAAGGACTTTAATCACATGCATTATGGGTCCCACTATTTTATCCAAACCCATAGCCCTCACTACGAAT
>JAOSBP010007767.1:0-11217 GCA_027563825.1 Erythroxylum mucronatum | reverse complement strand
CTCAATAGATATGCTAACATTGGGTATGTATATGATCTCAAAGCTGAATCTTGTTGCAAATTATGTCTCCTAACTTTCTTGTGACTTAAAATAAGGACAAAACTTCTTGCAAATTTTGTCTCTTAATATAATAATTTAATTGTTTGAAAGTTATTACTATACTAAAAGGCTTAAATAGGTTGCTGAGCTTTTGTTCATGCTCTTGCTCCTATAGCATGATGGACCACATTATTTTATGATGTTGTACCCATTGCACAGAAAATTAAACAACCTATAAATTATCAACCAATGAAGTTAATCATCATAACTAACATACAAATTGCCTGGTTTCTTTCAATTTCTACAGTGACAGTCTGTAAACCATGAATATTGTAAAAACTTCAACATCTTCCAACCAACAGAACAAAGGTTTATTTCATTTACAATTCAAGCAGTTGATTAAATTCAGCAAATATCAAATACCTCTTAACAAAAACTGAAGATAATCTTTGGAGATAATTGCAACCTCTCACCGATCAACAACAACCAATGATTCCTAAACAGAAACAAACAAACATGTTAAATTATTTAAAAGGATCCAAAAACCATTTAAGTTTTGTGCATTTCCAAGCATCAACCAATTGCCCATATTTAGATAACTAACCAATGCATTTAAATTTTTATGAATCAAATTGGCATATGTAAGAAACACCTTGTTCAATGAATGGATACAATTCAATTCCATAAACTAAATTGATATTGCTTCAACACAATTTCTGTTGAAGTAATGAATGAATAACAGAACCGTATATAACTCAGAAGTTTGATTAATTACATGTTTAAGTACTCGAATCATAACATGCTACATTTTCTCAGCCATTTATATGCATTCATGTTAACATTTCCATATCAATTAAACCCTCTTCAACACTTCCTTCTTCTCTAGTTAGGGAATTTCAACAGCTATCCAACCACAATGACACAATGCATACACATTTTGCAAAAAAAAAAAACCACATAAGATCCTCGAAACCAACATGATTCTCACCAATTTTGCATACAACAAAAACCCAACACAGATTCGTATACAAATCCCCAACCAAATCCACACATTCAATCGTGCATCATCAAAACATAGAAACATAAATCAACCTCCCAACCAAATTCCTTCTTCTCGAAAGCAAAACCAAAAAACTTCAAACCCATAAGATGAAGTCAATTCGAAAACCCACTTCACATGCATTGCTGGATCCTGACAGAAAGTGGGTCTCCGGGTCAACCACAAAATGACTCATAAGAGGAACAGAGAGTAGAAGAAGACGACAATGTAGACATTTGTGCAACCAAAGTGTCGGTTAAGCAAGGAAGACCGACATTTTTCCACCATAAAATAAAATACTTACTTGACACTGCAGAGATGAACGTCTTAGGGAAGAAGGCCAGCATGCGAGAGGAAAGGCTGGAGACTGCAATCGTGAGAGAGAAGGAGATAATGCTGGTCGCGATCCATGGCAATGACGAGGAGGAGTTCGGGACGAAGACAGGCGAAGGAGTCGGGGAAGAATAGGGTGCCTGTAATATCCCGTTACCTGATGAGACTTGAATTGTGTATTATGAGAATTTCTGAGAAATTTGGAAAATGCACATCATGCATAATTAATTGTGATATGCACATTTTTGCACATTTATATGATTGTACATGCATTCATGACATTTTTCGGGTACAATTGAGTCGTTAAATATGGTTAAAATGTGTTTAGGCAATTTCGGATTTAATTATGATATTTGGGAAATTTAGTAACCTTTTGTGAAAAATATTGATTTATTAGCCAATTATGGGGTGACATGTGGCAGCTTACAATTGGGACAAGTTGCAATATTAGGCAGAAGACAAGTGGCAAAGTTAGTGAGACAAATGGCAAGTGTTAGAGTACACGTGTAAGACATGCAAGTTAACCGTGTATGATTTTGAAATTAGAGAAGAAAATGCTTGCATGTGTTTTCGGTGAAGGAGCTTAGACACCCGAATGAGATTTCTGGAACTTTTGCTGAGTTAATCTATTTTTTGTGCTAGATTCGTAGCAGATTCAAGTAAGTTATGTTTGATCTTAGTTCTGTTGTTAAAACTGCTGCTGGTCAGTAGATAGAAATGCATGCATGTGAGGTTAGAGAATTTGGTTTCGGTGCCGAATAGGATTGATGATTGATTGAGAGTAAGAGATTGTAATATTGTGTTTCTTGAATTCTAGATTGGAAGTTCTGTGAATATTCTGTTAGGATTTTCGAAAAGATAAATGCATGTGTTCGGTTCGTGTTCTTCCGGTGAAGTGTAGTTGAGGTTAAGTGTAACTTCTGGATTTTTGAGTTGTATGTGAGTGGTTAAGCTATAAATGAGTTAGAAGAATGGTTTTAGGTATATCTGTGTTAATTGAGAGGAAAATGAACTTGAGGAAATGTAGAAAAAAATGAGAATGGGAGTCGGGGAAGACGAGTACAGAACTAGACGTCGAGACCAATTTTATTTTGTACGTCGAGACGTGTGTCTAGCCTTTGAGCTCGTCGCGGCTCATTCTTTTTGTACGTCGCAATGTATGAGACCCCCCTAGAGCTCATCCCGGCGAACGTTGCAAGAAATCCCGAGAAAACTGATTTTTAGGTTGTAGGTCGCTACTTCATCGTTTCTCCACGTCACGGCGAGCATCCCCCCTTAACAGCTTCAACATACTTTCGTATTTTGACCATAACTTTCTCTATACTTATCCAAATTGAGTGCGGTTTGATGTTTTTGTACACTAGAGACAGAGGGTACAAAGTTTATGAAGAAATGGAATTCTAATTCTGTCTCTAAGATTTTCAATTTTTGGTTGGAAGTTGAGGTAAAAATTCTGCTGGAACTTAAGAACAATCTAAGCTATTTTGCGTATATCTCTTGGTATACTGATCCAAATTTGATTCTTTTAGTGCCATTAGAAAGATAAGAAATGGGAGAACAACTTTATAGAAGGAAGATTTGTCTAATTTGGGCGTTTACCTTATCTGATTTTGTATGGAAAGTTGACCCGTATGTGTATTAGAGGAAAAATCTGAAGTATTCATTGAAGCTATGAAATTGTTTGACATTGTTTGGTTCAATCCAATTGTAAATATACATGGTATTAATGAGGGCTTTAATTTCTCAATGACTTTTTTATAAGGATCACATTATTGTACCCCAAAATTGTCATTGAACATGCATTGTGCATTCATTCTACAGGTTGATACACATAAAAGAACATTTGTGCATTTGTGCATTTGTGCAACGTGTGATAATTGTGATTGTGTTTTGCCTATTTTTAGAGGAGGATATTGGACGCCAGTCAGACATTGCCGGACCATCTAGGCAATAGCTTATTGATTTGTTTAAGCTTCTAATATTATTATGTTGCTTGCGATTTGTTTATGAATTTCGGACTTAAATTGTCTGAGGAGATCAATATTCGGGAATGTGTTGGAAGTGCTTTGATTGTGGCTTTGTTTGCTATGGAATTCTGAACATTATTCTGAATGTTATTTGAATTCTCAACGAAAGTTGAATGTCGAACTTAGGTCCGATGATTATGAGTTTAGTTTGAAGATTATATGCTATTGTGATATATGCCATATTCAATTTGATGCATTTCATAAAATGCATGCTCAGATAAAGGCGTTGTGACTTGAATTGCCAATATGAAGCGCTTCCACGTAAAGCTTTGCTCCGTAATATATATGTGTGCACGTAGAGCTATGCTCCGTGATTCTGTTCTGACTGAGCCCTATGGGCCAGCATTTGTATAAGTATGTGATAGGAATTCAGTCACAACAATAAGAACGAATGTGAGTCTCATATGCATATGTATTTGTTATTTTTGATCTGTTTGAAATGATTAAATGTTATACCCTACTGTGTGAGTTTTGAATTATAAATGTATATGTGGATGAATTTTTGTGTACTATATGATATGGGTTATGATCCGATGAATTCATCAATGATGGTTCACTCATTTAGTTTGCAAAACTCATCAAAATTGCAATGTGGTTTTTCAGGTACGAGATAGGAGACCTAGTTCCTTAGTCAGGACTTAAGGAATCTTTTGGTTAGCGATATGGTTCAGAGGTCTGTCAGCTGACACCAGAAGTGCTCTAGCTTTATTTTTGTGGTTTTGCTATATTTTGTATAAGTTTTTATAAATATTCGTTTGGGGAAACTGTGTAAGCGTTATGAATGAATGGATTGAATGGTTCTTTTTTAAAATTAGTGATTTTCGAGTTTGTTAGATGATGCCATGTGTATATTGGTTTGCCATGTGTAAGTTGGATATCTTTTGCTCCAACATACCATTATCATAAGGTATGTACTTGAATGACCTTCGGGTATCCGGGTATTTGCCTTATGGTAGTGCGATGTTGCAGAAAACACAGAAGAAGTGCAAAAACACAGAAGAAGCGCAAAACACAGAAGAACTGCAAAACACAGAAGAAGCACAAAACGCAGAAGAAGCGCAAAACACAGAAGAAGTGGAAACACAAAAAAAAGTGGAGAAACACAGAAGAAGCACAAAACACAGAAGAAGTGGAGAAACACAGAAAAAGCGCAAACAAAAAAGAAGTGGAGAAACACAAAAGAAGTGCAAAACACAGAAGAAGCGCAAAACACAGAAGAAGTGGAAACACAAAAGAAGTGGAGAAACATAGAAGAAGAACAAAACACAGAAGAAGCGCAAACAATAGAAGAAGCGCAAAACACATAAGAAGTGGAGAAACACAAAAGAAGCTCAAAGCACAGAAGAAGGGCAAAACACATAATAAGTGGAGAAACACAGAAGAAGCGCAAAATACAGAAGAAGTGGAAAATACAAAAGAAGTGGAAAACACAGAGGAAGCGCAAAACACAGAGAAAAAGCAAAACACGAAAGAAATGGAAAGCACAGAAGAAGTGCAGAAACACAGAAGAAGCTCAAAACACAAAAGAAGTGTAGAAACACAGAAGAAGTGCAAAACACAGAAGAAGCGGTAAACACCGAAGAAGCGCAAAACACAAAAGAAGTGGAGAAACACAGAAGAAGTGGAAAGCACAGAACAAGCGGAGAAACACACAAGAAGCGCAAAACACAGAAGAAGAGGAGAAACAAAAAAGATGCTCAAAACACAGAAGAAGCGTAAAACACAGAAGAAGTGGAGAACAAAGAAGAAGTGGAAAACACAGAAGAAGCGGTAAACAGAAAAGAAGTGGAGAAACACATAAGAAGTGCAAAACACAGAAGAAGAGGAGACACACAGAAGAAACGCAAAACACAAAAGAAGTGGAGAAACACAGAAGAATCGCATAATACAGAAGAAGCGCAAAACACAAAAGAATCACAAAATACAGAAGAAGTGGAAAACACAAAAGAAGTGCAAAACACAGAAGGAGCGCAAAACACGGAAGAAGTGGAAAAACAAAGAACAGCGCAAAACACAGAAGAAGTAGAGAAACACAGAAGAAGTGTAAGACCCAGAAGAAGTGGAGAAACACAGAAGAAACGCAAAAAATAAAAGAATCTCAAAACACATAACAAGTGGAGAAATACAGAAGAAGCGTAAAACACAAAAGAAACTCAAAACACAGAAGAAATGGAGGAACACAAAAGAAGCATAAAACACAGAAGAGCCGCAAAAAACAAAAGAAGTGGAAAACACAGAAGAAGTGGAAAACGAAGACGAAGCGCAAAACACAGAAGATGCGCAAAGTACAGAAGAAACGCAAAACAAAGAAGAAGTGTAAGACGCAGAAAAATTACAAAACATAGAAAAAGTACAAAACACAGATGAAGTGGAAAACACAAAAGAAATGGAAAACATAGTTGAATCGCAAAACACAGAAGAAGCGGAGAAACACAGAAGAAGCGCAAAACACAGAAGAAGAGGAGAAACACAGAAGAAGTGGAGAAACACAGAACAATCGTACAATACAGAAGAAGAGCAAATCGTAAAAGAAGTAAAAAACTCAAAAGAATCGCAAAATACAGAAGAAGTGGAAAACAAAGAAGAAGTAGAAAACACAGACGAATCGCAAAAAACAGAAGAAGTGGATAACAAAGTAGAAGTGGAGAAACACAGAAGAAGTGCAAAACACAAAAGGAGCGCAAAACACAAAAGAAGCGAAAAAACAAAGAAGACGCGCAAAACACAGAAGAAGCGCAAAACACAGAAGAAGTGGAAAAACATTGAAGAAGTAGAAAACAAAGAAGAAGTGGAAAGCACAGAAGAAGTGGAAAACACAAAAGAAGCGTAAAACATGGAAGAAGTGGAAAACACAAAAGAAGCACAAAACACAGAAGAAGGGTAGAAACACAGAAGAAGAGCAAAATACAGAAGAAGCGCAAAACACAGAAGAAGTGGAAAACAAAGAAGAAGTAGAAAACACAGAAGAATCGCAAAAAATAGAAGAAGTGGATAACAAAGTAGAAGTGGAGAAACATAGAAGAAGTGCAAAACACAAAAGGAGCGCAAAACACAAATGAAATGGAAAAGCAAAGAAGACGCGCAAAATACAGAAGAAGTAGAAAAACACTGAAGAAGTAGAAAACAAAGAAGAAGTGGAAAGCACAGAAGAAGTGGAAAGCACAAAAGAAACGTAAAATATGGAAGAAGTGGAAAACACAGAAGAAGCACAAAACACAGAAGAAGGGTAGAAACACAGAAGAAACGCAAACTACAGAAGAAGCGCAAAACACAGAAGAAGTAGAAAACACAAAAGAAGCGCAAAACACACAAGAGGTGGAAAACACAGAAGAAGCATAAAACACAGAAGAAGTGGAGAAACACAAGAGAAGAGCAAAAATAGAAGAAGTGGAGAAACATAGAAGAAGCGCAAAACACAGAAGTAGAGGTAAAATAAAGAAGAAGCGTAAAATACAAAAGAAGCCTAAAACAGAGAAGAAGAGCAAAACACAGAAGAAGTGTAAGAACACAGAAGAAGTGGAAAACACATAAGAAGCTGAAAATACAGAAGAAGTGGAAAACATAGAAGAAGTGGAAAACACAAAAGAACAGGAGAAACACCGAAGAAGCGCAAAACATAGAAGAAGTGGAAAACACAGAATAACCGGAAAATACAAAAGAAGTGGAAAACATAGAACAAGTGGAAAACACAGAAGAAGTGGAGAACACCGAATAATCGCAAAACAAAAAAGAAGAGGAGAAAAACAGATGAAGCGCAAACCACAGAAGTAGTGGAAAACACAGAGGAAGCGCAAAGCACAGAGAAAGAGCAAAACATGAAAGAAGTGGAAAACACAGAAGAAGTGCAGAAACACAGAAGAAGCGTAAAACACAGAAGAAGTGTAGAAACACAGAAGAAGTGAAAAACACAGAAGAAGTGGAAAACACAGAACAAGCGGTAAACACAGAAGAAGTGGAAAACACATAAGAAGTGCAAAACACAGAAGAAGAGGAGACACACAGAAGAAACGCAAAACACAGAAGAAGTGGAGAAACACAGAAGAATCGCAAAATACAGAAGAACCGCAAAACACAGAAGAAGTAGAAAACACAAAAGAATCGCAAAATACAGAAGAAGTGGAAAACACAGAAGAAGCACAAAACATAAAAGAAGTCGAGAAAAACAGAAGAAGCAAAAAACATAGAACAAGCGCAAAACACAGAAGAAACGCAAAACACAGAATAAGTGGAGAAACACAAAAGAAGCGTAACACGGAGAAGAAGCGCAAAATACAAAAGAAGTGGAAAACACAGAAGATGTGGAAAACACGGAATAATCACAAAATACAAATGAAACATAAAACACCGAAGAAACGCAAAACACACAAGAAATGGAGAAACACAGAAGAAGCGCAAAACACAAAAGAAGCGTAAAACACAGAAGAAGCACAAAACATAGAAGAAGCGCAAAATACAGAAGAAGTGGAAAACACAGAAGAAGTGGAAAACACAGAAGAAGCAGAGAAACACCGAAGAAGCGCAAAACACAGAAGTAGTGGAGAAACACATTAGAAGCGAAAACACAGAAAAAGTGAAAAACACAGAAGAAGTGAAAAACACAGAAGAAGCGAAAAATACAGAAGAAGAGGAAAACACAGAAGAAGTGGAAAACATAGAAGAAGAGGAGAAAAACAGATGAAGCGCAAAACACAGAAGTAGTGGAAAACACAGAGGAAGCGGAAAACACAGAGAAAGAGCAAAACACAAAAAAGGTGGAAAACACAAAAGAAGTGCAGAAACACAGAAGAAGCGCAAAACACAGAAGAAGTGTAGAAACATAGAAGAAGTGCAAAACCCAGAAGAGGTGGAAAACACAAAAGAAGCGGTAAAAACAAAAGAAGCTCAAAACACAGAAGAATTGGAAAGCACATAACAAGCGGAGAAACACATAAGAAGTGCAAAACACAGAAGAAGAGGAGAAACACAGAAGATGCGTAAAACACAAAAGAAGCGTAAAATACAGAAGAAATGGAAAACACAGAAGAAGTGGAAAACACTGAAGAAGCGGTAAACACAAAAGAAGTGGAGAAACACATAAGAAGTGCAAAACACAGAAGAAGAGGAGAAGCACAGAAGAAGCGCAAAACATAGAAGAAGCGCAAAATACAGAAGAAGCGCAAAATACAGAAGAAGTGGAAAACACAAAAGAACAAAACACACAAGAAGTCGAGAAAAACAGAAGAAGTGCAAAACACAGAAGAAACGCAAAACACAGAATAAGTGGGGAAACACAAAAGAAATATAAAACAGAGAAGAAGCGCAAAATACAAAAGAAGTTAAAAACACAGAAGATGTGGAAAACATAGACGAATCGCAAAATACAAAAGAAGTTAAAAACACAGAAGATGTGGAAAACATAGAAGAATCGTAAAACACAAAAGAAGCATAAAACATAGAAGAAGCGCAAAACACACAAGAATGGAGAAACACAGAAGAAGCGCAAAACACATAAGAAGTAGAGAAACACAAAAGAAGTTCAAAACACAGAAAAAACGAAAAACACAGAAGAAGTGCAAAACACAGAAGAAGCACAAAACACAGAAGAAGCGCAAAACACAGAAGAAGCTCAAAACATAGAAGAAATGGATACACAAAAAAAGTGGAGAAACACAGAATAAACATAAAACACAGAAGAAGTGGAGAAACACAGAAAAAGCGCAAAAAGAGAAGAAGTAGAGAAACACAGAAGTAGTGCAAAACACAAAAGAAACGCAAAACACAGAAGAAGTGGAAACACAAAAGAAGTGGAAAAACATAGAATAAGAACAAAACACAGAAGAAGTGGAGAAACACAGAAAAAGCGCAAAAAAGAAGAAGCACAAAACACAGAAGAAGTGGAGAAACACAGAAGAAGCACAAAACACAGAAAAAGGGCAAAACGCAGAATAAGTGGAGAAACACAGAAGAAGCGCAAAACGCAAAAGAACGGCAAAACACAAAAGAAGTGGAAAAAACAAAAGAAGTGGGAAACTTAGAGGAAAAGCAAAACACGAAAGAAGTGAAAAACACAAAACAAGTGCAGAAACATAGAAGAAGCGCAAAACACAGAAGAAATGGAGAAACACAGAAGAAGCGCAAAAAAAGAAGAAGCACAAAACACACATAATAAGCACAAAACACAAAAGAAGTGAAAAAACACAGAAGAAGCGCAAAGTAGAGAAGAAGTCGAGAAAATAGAAGAAGCGCAAAACACAGAAGAAGCGCAAAACACAGAATAAGTGGAGAAACATTGAAGAAGCGTAAAACACGGAAGAAGCATAAAACACAGAAGAAGAGGAGAAACACAGAAGAAGCGCAAAACATCAAATAAGTGGAGAAACACAAAAGAAGCAAAAAATATAGAAGAAGTGCAAAACACAAAAGAAGTAGAAAGCACAGAAAAAGTGTAAAACACAGAAGAAGTTGGAAAACATAGAAGAAGTGAAAAATAGAGAAGAAGTGGAAAACAAAGAAGAATCGCAGAACACAGAAGAAGCGCAAAATATAGAACAAGCGCAAGATACGAAAGAAGAGCAAAATGCAGAAGAAGTGGAGAAACACATAAAAAGTGGAGAAAACAGACGAAGCGCAAAAACAGAAGAAGTGGAGAAACACAGAAGAAGTGCAAAACACAGAAGGAGCGTAAAACACAAAAGAAGCAGAAAAACAGAGAACAACGCAAAACACATAAAAAGTGGAAAACACAGAAGAAGTGGAAAACGCAGAAGAAGCACAAAACACAGAAGAAGCGAAAAAACGAAGAAGAAGCGCAAAAACACAGAAGAAGTGGAGAAACATAGAAGAAGTTGAAAACACATAAGAAGTGAGAAATACAGCAGAAATGGAAAACACAGAAGAAGTGGAGAAACACAGAAGAAGCGTAAAACCCAGAAGAAGTGGAGAAACACAGAAGAAGCACAAAAAATAAAAGAATCGCAAAACACAGAACTAATGGAGAAACACTGAAGAAGCATAAAACACAAAAGAAACACAAAACACGGAAGAAATGGAGGAACACAAAAGAAGCATAAAACACAGAAGAGACACAAAAAACAAAAAGAAGTGGAAAACACAGAAGAAGTGGAAAATGAAGACGAAGCGCAAAACACACAAGAAGTGGAGAAACACGGAAGAAGTGGAAAATGAAGACGAAGCACAAAACACACAAGAAGTGGAGAAACACAGAAGAAGCGTAAAACACAAAAGAAGTGGAGAAACACAGAAGAAACGCAAAGCAAAGAATAAGTGCAAGACATAGAAGAATCACAAAACACAAATGAAGTAGAAACGCAAAAGAATCGTAAAATACAAAAGAAGTGGAAAACACAAAAGAAGTACAAAACACACAAGAAGTCGAGAAAAACAGAAGAAGCGCAAACATAGAAGAAACATAAAACACAAAATAAGTGGAGAAACACAAAAGAAACATAAAATAGAGAAGAAGCGCAAAATACAAAAGAAGTGAAAAACACAGAAGAAGTGGAAAACACAGAAGAATCGCAAAACAAAAAAGAAGCGTAAAACACAGAAGAAGCACAAAACACACAAGAAGTGGAGAAACACAGAAGAAGCGCAAAACAAGGAGAAGCACAGAACTCAGAAGAAACGCAAAACACAGAAGAAGCGCAAAACAAAGAAGAAGTGGAAACACAAAAAAAGTGGAGAAACACAGAAGAAGCACAAAACACGGAAGAAGTGGATAAACACAGAAAAAGCGCAAAAAGAGAAGAAGTGGAGAAATATAGAAGAAATGCAAAACAC
>JAOSBP010007657.1:615-11228 GCA_027563825.1 Erythroxylum mucronatum | reverse complement strand
GAAAAATTTGGTTATAGTGTTAATTTAGTGTTTTGAAAGATTATTAGTGATTAAGTGTTGTAAAAGTGATTTTTGGAGTTGTAATAGCAATGAATTCGATCTGAAACTTCCATAAAATTTATGTGCCAATCTAGATAGATTCATGATTTGCTATGGTGTTTTGGGTGGATGAGAGATTTTGAAATGGGAAGAATTAAGATGAAAGTTAGAAGTGGAATGAAAGCAAAAATGAAGTAGAAAAGGTGATCTTGGTATGAGTTGTGCTAAGGAAAGATCTTTGCAATAAAGGGTTGATCTGGAAAATGTTCACTAAGTATGCTTCGGTCTATTAGCCATAGCTTTTTCCCTAGTTATCCAAACGAGATGATTCTTAATTCAGATTAAACTAGAAACATATGGCTACATTTCTTATGAATAAATCGAATTTCAATTTTGTCTCTAAGAATCTCAAAAGTTGTCATGAAGTTGAGAACTGGGCGTAGTACATTGGTGGAGGAATGTAAAATTCGTATTCTGAATTCATGGGAAATTTTGGGTTAATCTAGGCTGATTTAGGAAAATGTTCTTCTAGAAAGTTATAGATCTTTCTTTTATCTTTCCAATGGTATATAGTATGAAAATTTTGGACATCTGAGCTGAAAGTTATGATCTTTATAAGTGGAGACATTCTGAAGATAAAATTAAGACGAAGTTTTGAGACGAAGTTTTGAGGCGAAGTTTTCAAACAAAGTTCTAAGACGAAGTTTTAAGATGAAGTTTTGAGACGAAGTTTTTAAGACGAAGTTCTAAGACAAAGTTACTGTTCGTCTTCTGTTTTCTGTTCCATTTTTAATCCTTCAAAAGTGCGAATTTGTCTTTAAGGTCTTCACAAAAGTTGTAGATCTCAAAGTCCTCTTTTAAACTGTCCAAAAATAAAATCAATCCGACATCTGTAGAAAAAGTTATGACACTTGTGCCAAGATATGTACAATACGAGTAATAACTAAAACAGGTTTGATTCTTTTAACCTTAACTTCTTCTCTAGATCTCCAAATGACTTGATTTTTGAACCATTGGATTTATAAGACTTTGCTCTACTTCTCCACAAAAAATCTAAGCTATTTGAACTGAATTAAGAATGATTGAGTAAAAAACATGGGACGGGTACAGTGAGTGTACTCTTAAAGGACATGAATTGGTGTTATTTTACTGAACATACTTCAGTATTTTAATGATTTCTAGAGCTTTACTGGTCCAAATGAGATGATTTCTGATTTTTAGGAAACTAGAGACTTGAAGCTACAAATGGTATGAAGAAATTGGAATCTAATTTAGACTCTAAGATGTTTAAATTTCAGATGGAAATTGTGCATAGTATACTGTTATGGACAAGAGCAGTCCAAAAATGTTTGAAGTATATCTTTTGAATTACTGAACCAAATTGAATGTTCTTGGTGTCATTAGAAACTTAAGACTATGGGGAATAAAAGTTATGAAGAAGCCAAACTGAAATTCCAAGTGGACATTTCCCAAAAATATGTTCTCAAATAGAAGAATGAGTTTGCTCATGTTTTGTAACTCCAAATGTTGGGCTCTAAAAACGGGGTCCAACAATATTACCCACACTATCCTTAACACTATCGATCACAATCGGTGCGATGTTACAAGGCTTCCAAGCCCATCAACAGTAGATACTTTGATGAAAAAAGGGCAAAGTCGCTCTGTTTTTGGTGCGACGAGAAACATACGTTCAACCTCAAATGTAAGAAGAGACAGCTACAGTTTTACGTAATTTCTGAAGAGAATGACAATGGGAAGGTGTCAACCGACCAAGAGGAGGAGGATCTGGAAGAAGGTGGTGTAGACAAATATTGTCCCATAGTCTCCATGTAAGAGATGTTAGGGTTCTTCAGAGAAACAAAATTCAAACAAATGCGATTAGTGGGAATGCATCAACGGCGGCATATTCACATACTCATTGATAATGGCAGTACACACAATTTTGTGGACATTGCGGTGGAGAGAAAAGGAAAATGTGACCTCAGAGAAATTGATCATGTTTCAATTATGGTGGGCGGAGGATTACAACTGCAATGTCGGCAGTGTTGCAGAAACTTTGCATGGTCCATGCAAGGTGTGCAATTCAATATGGAGGCTCTGGTATTATCGTTAGGAGGCTATGACGTCGTTTTGGGAGTTCAGTGGTTAATGGGATTAAACGATGTCATATGCAATTTTAGAACTCGGAAAATGACGTTTAGTTGGGAGGGAAAGATGGTTACCTTACGTGGATATCTAGAGGGGAAATCAAGGATTGTTTCAAGTAAAGGGCTCCAAAAGACTTTACAGGGTTCATCGAGTGGACAATTTCTTATGATACAACTTTTGCACTCCAATCGAATATCAACTCCAGCCGATGCGAATAACGGAAGAATAAGGAAGTTTGTTTGACGATATTAATGTAGTATTGTCCAATTATGTTGAGGTGTTCCAGGAACCATCTCATCTTCCTCCGAATAGCAAGTACAACCACCAGATTGTGTTGATGAATGGAGTTTATTCAATCAACGTGAGGTCATACCGTTATTCAGGAACCTAGAAGGATGTAATAGAATAAAAGGTCAAACAACTCATGAAGTAGGATTCATCCGCCACAGCTACGGTCCTTAAGCGTCGCCAGTAGTTCTTGTTAAGAAGAAGGATAACTCGTGGAGGATGTGCGTGGATTATTGAGAGCTGAACATGTATACGATGAAAGATAAATTCCTGATACCCCTCATTGAAGAATTATTGGATGAACTTTACGGAGCCAGATTGTTTTCTAAGTTGGATTTGCGCTCGGGTTACCACCACATCCGAATGCAACCCTAAGATATCCCAAAGGCAGCTTTCAAAACGCACGAAGGACATTACAATTTCATGGTGATGCCTTTCGGGTTGATGAATTCACCCTCCACTTTTCAACGATTACTAAACAAGCTGTTTAAACCATTTCTGCAGTGCTTCATCCTAGTTTTGTTTTTTTTAATAATAAACTGATATACAGTTCCTCGTTAAGCTTTCATGTAGTTAATATTTCGGTAACCCTTCAGATATTACTAGACAATCAATTATTTCTGGAAGGAAATAAATGTGTTTTCGGAGCTCGACAGGTGGATTACTTGGGTTATACCATCTCTGAAGAAGGTGTGGCATTTGCAGAAGGTTAAAACAATAGAGGAATGTCCTGTACCGAAGTGTATTAAGGAATTGCGAAGATTTCTAAGAATCATAGGGTATTATAGGAGGTTCATTAAAGGATATGGAGCAACAGCAAAACCCTAACAAAACTACTTATGAAGGAAAAAGTATCAAATTAGAACTGGAAATAGGAGGAATAGATTGCTTTTAACAGCTTGAAGAAGGCCATTATGTCTGCTTCGGTGTTGGTGTTACCAGACTTCTCCAAACCATTTGGAATCGAAGCCGATGCATGTGGGCAAGGAATTAGTGCGGTGCTGTAACAAGAAGGTCATCCCATCGCCTTCTTAAGCAAAGTATTAGCAAGGAGGCATCATAGGTTATCTATGTATAAGAAGGAGTTTTTGGTGATAATTAAGGCCATCAAACAATGGCATCACTACCTGACTCCCAGACCTTTTATCGCCAGGACTGATCATCGAAGTTTAAAATACTTATTGGAGCAACGTCTGTCAACTCCGTTTCAACAATCGTGGCTATTGAAGCTTTTAGGATACAATTTTGAAGTGCACTACCGAAGTGATAAAGAGAATGCTACAGCAGACTCCCTTTCAAGAATCACGAGTGCAGAAATGTTAATGCTATCAGTAACACAAATGTAGGGTGAACTATTAGAAGAAATAAAAAAGAGTTAGCAGGAAGATGGAGTCATTCGGGACTTAATCAAGACATTGGAATCTAGCAATGCTAAAGCCTATGCATACGAATGGCAGGAGGGGTTATTAAGATGGAAAGGATGTTTAGTTGTGGGAACCAATTCGAGACTTCGTCAACAGATCATAGGCATTAGTCATGATGATGCCATGAGAGGCCATGCATGCACGGTTGCCACTACGAAGAAGCTACAGAAAATGTTCTTTTGGAAGGGCATGGCTCGTGATGTGAGGGTTTATGTTCAGAACTGCATGAGTTGTCAGAGAAATAAATACGACAACTCTTCTTATCCTGATTTATTACAACCTCTTAGGATACTTGATGGAAGCTGGAAGAGGTGAGCATTGATTTTGTGGAGGGTCTACCTGTTTCGAAAGGGAAGTCTATTATATAGGTGGTGGTTAATAGGTTCACAAAATATTCTCACTTCATTTCAGTCAAGCATCCTTATTCCACTTGTGATATAGCCGAACTATTCCTTAATAATGTGTTTAAGTTACATGGAATGCCGGAGTCCATAGTTAGTGACAGAGATTCGGTTTTCTTGAGCAAATTTTGTCAGGAGCTTCTTCGGTTGCAGGGGGTTAAGCTGAAATATTCGACCGCTTACCACCTACAAATTGATGGACAAACAAAGGTAGTAAACAAGATTCTTGAGACCTATTGGCGCTACTTTTGTGGAGAAACACCTCAGAAGTGGTGAGAATGGTTGGTGTTGGCTGAATGGTGGTACAATATCACTTACCGAGCTGTCATTAACACCACTCCGTTTGAAGTTTTGTATGGTTATCCGCCAATAGTGTATACTCCCTACATTGTAGGAGAATAGAAGGTTTTAGAACTTGATATAGTTCTACATGTTAGAATATTCTACGAGATCACGTAGAATCAAGATCTGATTATGCCTTAATTGTGTACATTAAGAGAATATCACGCATTGACTACAGAATAGTTACGATAGCTGGCTAGCCTAATGTACTATATTTAGACAGACTCTGTATATGGGAAATTGATTAATGAAAAATGGAAGAATTATTCTCCCAAATCTGGATGTTACCATTGTAAGATGGTATCAGAGCGGCTAACGATCCAAATTATCGTTATTACCTTTGCTCATCACTTACTAAATCAGCCTATGAACTCAGAATTAGTCATCATCGTTCAAAACCTTCAATCTGTTCAAACCAGCCAATACCCTAAACTCAGAAAAATCATCAATGTTCAAACCCCAACATACCTGAAATCAAAACAGAAACATGTCAATAACCAGTTCCAACAAAACAGAAAATCCAACAACATCAGAGAACATTGTTCCTGATGATATAACCTTGCAAATAGCAAAACTCTTGAAAAATGGCATCAATTCAGTTCAGAATCAGTCATCAAACTCTGAAAATATGTCAATCAACATCAAATTGAATGGGGATAATTATCCCCTGTGGGCACGACTCATGAGGGTCGCAATCGGTGGGAGAGGCCGGACAAGCCACATTATGGGAACAACATCGATGCCAACAGCAGGAGATCGGGGATTTCTCTGGTGGGAACAAGAAGACTTGAGTGTCTTCTTATGGATTCTTTAGAATATAGAGTCCAACCTGGTGAGCAATGTTGCAGAATACCCCACTGCAAAGGCATTGTGGGATGCCTAGCGGAGCAGATGCCCTACAGATCTTTGATCTACACAATCAGGCAAGCTGTCAAGTTCAAGGACAACAGACATTAGAGCAATACTGGAATACACTACAGGGACTGTGGCTGTCAATAGACCGAAGGCAGCCAAATCAGATGAAGTGCACCGAGGACATCACAATCTACAATCGGATTGTCCAGGAGCACCGTTTGTTCCAATTTTTGGGAGGACTTGATGGAAGATATTATTCGATACGTCGGGAAATCCTCCGATCAGAACCACTTCCCTTAGTGGAATCAAAATATGCCGCCATTAGGAAGGAGGCCACCAGGCTTTGTATACTGAATCCGGCAACCAGCAGGGACATCGACTCTAGAGAAGTCAGCGCTGGGCTAATTTCCAAAGCCCTAGGAGAAAAATCAAAGGGACGAGAACACAGGAATCGAACAGATCAAGCCAAAAAATCAGGAAAACCATAGATCAACAAGTCAAAGCTACACTGCAGCCACTGTGGTATGTCGAAGCACACTAAAGAAACCTGCTTCAAGCTTGTTGGCTTCCCGGAGTGGTGGGAAGATGGCCATAAGCCTCAAAAATCAACCAACAATAAGGTCGCCGCCGCCATGAGCAACCCAGAGGCCACTGGCAGCGGCGACGACAGCTAGGAAGAAGGAGGAAATAACATAGAAGAATGAGGGTTTGCAACGGTGGAATGAACAACCAGAATGAGCATGGAGACAAAGGTAAAGGGTTTGGGTTTCAGAAATTAAACCCAAGCCCTTGTATTTCTAAACCTATTTTTTTTTAATCATGGTTGTTTAGGAAATATGTTAGAAGGCCCAGGAGATATTGATGTTGCAAAAATCAGTCTATATGATGCTGGTTATATCCAGAATGATCCTATAAAACCTACAAACAGTGAATCCAACCCTGCAGTTTCAAAAAATTCCAAATTGACCTTCCGAAACTTGCCTAGTACCAAATCAACCCCTCTTTGTGTAAAAATTACCAGACCAGCCCTCACAATTGAAAAAAACCCCTTCAATGTACCCCAAAGCTTTCATAATTCACTATCCTAATGAAGGAAAGGAAAAATGGTGGATTTTTTACTGTGGAGCCACGGATACTATGATCTATGATCCCACAGATATTGTAAACCCCTCCACTACTACCAAAACCCGTATTCAAACTGCTAATGGTGGGTTCTCAGAAGTGAAAGGGGCGGGTTTAGTAGAAATTTCTCAGAAACTAAAAATGTCAAATTGTTTATATGTGCCATCTTTGTCCTGCAAGTTGCTATCAATCAGTCATGTTACTGGAATTAAATTGCACTATTATGATGTATCCAAGCTTTTGCCTTTTGCAGGACATACGTACGCAGGAGATCATTGGGCGTGGTACTGAGAAAGGGGGTTGTATTTTGTCGATGAGGTGGCTCAACAGCGTGCGGCCATGTTGACTCACGGGATGACTGACCGGTAAGTTTGGCTTTGGCATCGTCGCTTAGGTCATCCATCCTATGGGTATTTGAAGTTGTTATTTCCATCTTTGTTTTCAAATAAATCACATGTTGCATGTGAAACTTGTATTTTGGCCAAGAGTCACAGGACATCTTTTTCTCTTAGTAACACTCGGGTAGAGTCAGTTTTTTTTTAGTACACTCGAATGTGTGGGGCCCTGCCCCAAACTCAAATAATGCTCGATTCCAATATTTTTTGCTTTTTATTGATGATTGCATAAGAATGACTTGAGTTTACTTTATGAAAAATAAATCCGAGGTTTCAGAAAAATTAATTCTTTTTTATCATATGGTGCATACTTAGTACAACAAAAAAATTCAAATTCTTAGGTCAGACAATGGGGGGAATACGTCAATTATACCATGAGTACCTTTTTCCAACAACAGGAACTCATTCACCAGACCAGATGTCCTAATATCCCTTAGCAAAATGGTGTTGCGAAATGTAAGAACCGCATCATTCTTGAAATGACCCGTGCATTAATGCTCGAGTCCAGGGTCCCTTAGTATTTTTGGCCCGAAGCAGTTGCAACCATAATAGACCTTATCAATAGACTACCCACAAAGATCCTCAACTTCAAAACACCACTCCACACTCTATCCACTCATACTACTATTCCCCCATCCCTTACCCTTCCACCACGTGTGTTTGGCTGTGCTGTCTTTGTCCATATTCCCAACATAGAACGAACTAAATTTGATCCCTGTGCTATCAAATTTATCTTTGTGGTATATGCAGTACACCAGAAAGGCTATAGATGTTTCAATACTTCCACTCGTCACATGTACATCACTATAGACTGTAACTTCGTTAAGACCGAGTACTATTATTCCACCCCACTCAGTGATTAGGGAGAGAGTAGCGGTACCATTGTTGATCCATTGATTTGGCTGCAAGGATCAGTCTTGCCAGATGTTGCTCCAATAGAGCCAGTAAGCAGTACCACCAAGCCACTCTGTGACAACATAATACGACCCATCAAACCAGAGCCAACAACTAATATAACTCCTGCGGATGATGTCCCAGAGGTAAGTAATTCGAATGATCTTGATACTCCCATTGGTGATGTTGAAATTTCTCCTATAGCACAAGAATCTGACCATGTCAGGTCCACTCCTGATGCGCCTGAGGTAACAGTCGGAGAAAAGGAGAGATATACTTTACCCCTGAGAAGCACGAGTGGGATACCTCCCAGGAGATATGGCCTGGCACATCAATCAAGAGCTTCAAGGTATCCCATGGGAAACCTGGTGAGGGGGAGTCTATTAGTAGAAGCTAAAGTGTTCACAACAACATTATACATTGAGGACGTTCCAAGAACAGTGCAGGAAGCCAAAAGCAAGAAAGAGTGGAGGGACTATAAATGCTAGCTATGCGGTTTGAAGAGATGAAGATGGATGAGCATGAGACTATCGGAGACTTTCACGAAAAATTGAGAGATATTGCAAATCAAGCATCAATTGGGAAAGAAGTACTCTAATGTAAAATTGGTTAAGAAAACGCTGAGATCGCTACCACCGAGATTCATTCCAAAAATTGCAGCAATAGAAGAGGCTCATGATATTGATAATTTTACATTGAAAAAAGTTATCGGCATTCTCACAAATTTTGAGGTGAATCTCTTAAGGGGTAAGCAAGAAAGAAGACAAGGATTGGCACTGCAGGTGGAAGCCGGAAAGAATGTGAATAATGCGAAAGATGAATCAGATGAGAATGAAGACATGATTTTGCTCACTCGAAATTTCGGTGAATGGCTGAAACGAATGAAGAAAGACAAACATGATTCTAGACAATACGGTGGGAGCTCATCTAGTAACAACCCAAGCAACAAGTCAAAGAACAAAAAGGCGAACGGAAGGTAAGAAGGATTCAGTGTCATGAATGTCAGGGGTTTGGTCACATTCAATCCGAATGTGCTAACACATTGAAGAAACAAAGAGGAAAGTCCTTCACCACCATCTGGAGTGAAAATGATTCTGAAAGTGATTTTGGCAGTGAAGAGGAATTGGCAAATAATGTTGCAATGGTTGCACTACACAGCAAAAGTCCAATTACTTGTTTAGCAGCAATTGAGAAGAAAGTAATCGACAGCAGAACAGGGAGAAAATTTGAAAATTTTGAAATTAGTTCAGCTCGGGATTCAACATCAGACTATGACAGTGATAGAAGTGGCTTTGATGATAAAGTTGGGGATACCTATGAGAATTACAAGGCTTTGTATGAGAAATGGATGAAAATGTAGAAAAAGAATGAGAGTTTGAAAGATGAGAATCTTCGTCTGAAAAACACCATACAAGATTTAGAAAAGAAGTTGGCATTGACTTCAGATTAACTTGGTGACGCGAGAATGAAATTAATAAGTACTGAGAAGGGATTGAGGATGTTAAATGGAGGCACGGAAAAACTGAATAAGCTGATTGAAACTGGTAAGGCTAAAGGAGACTTCGAAGGCATCAGATACAAAGGAGAGTCCTCGAAAGTTAATCAAGGAAACTCTAACACATTCAGATCAGCCCAAGAGATAGAAGGATCAAAAAAGGTAGAAGATTCACACCCATATGTCATTTCTGTGTGGTGGTTGGGCACATAAGGCCGAGATGTTATTAGCTACTACAAATGTTGTTTGAAAGAAAGCAAGGCCGAAAAAGTATGCATAACTCACAAACATTTCAACATCAACCTTCAACGTCTAGATATACTTGGGTAAAAAGAAGTGAATTGCACGCCCTCGTAGCATGTACATTGATGAAGGCAACATTACAACATGGTTGGTATTTTGATAGTGGATGTTCACGTCATATGACGGGAGAAAAGACCTACTTAACTGATTATCAGATCTGTATGGACGGTCATGTGACTTTCAGAGATGGAAAGAAAGCTTCCGTAATCGGTAAAGGAACATTGTGCGTGGAGGGTTTGCCTCCTTTCATGAATGTGCTTCATGTCAATGGGTTGAAAGCAAATCTGGTAAGTATAAGCCAACTATGTAATGATGGGCTGTTAGTTAAATTAACAAGTGATGAATACAGGGTACTTACTGAGCAAGGTGAATGCATTATGAGTGGCAAGCGATCCACTGACAACTGTTACATGCTGCAAGTCATAACTACATGTAAGTTGGCTGCTCATGAAAATAATATTGAGTTGTGGCATCAAAGACTTGGACACGTGAACTTTGATCTTATAAGCAAGTTGACTAAATTGGAGGCTGTGAGGGGCTTAGCTAAAATGAGCAAAGAAGGGACATCAGTTTGCAGCGCATGTCAGATGGGAAAACAGCAGAGAGTACCATACAAAAAGGTTAGATATGTCACCTCATCTAGTATACTTGAGTTGATTCACTTAGATCTTATGGGTCCAACACAACATGAGAGTATTGGTGGAATGAAATACTTTTTAACTTGTGTTAATGATTATTCAAGATACACTTGGGTAGCATTTTTGAAAGGAAAATCAGATGCGTTTAAGGCTTTTATAAGCCTATGTGTGCAAGTGATGAATCTGAAAAATTTGACTATATTGAGGCTTCGATCGGATCACGGAAGAGAATTTGAAAATGCAAGCTTCAATGAGTTTTGTAATGAATA
>JAOSBP010007603.1:0-11232 GCA_027563825.1 Erythroxylum mucronatum | reverse complement strand
CGTCCATCGGCCAGAGCCCGTGCCGGGCGTGGAAGCGCCCGGCATTGGCGACGATGTCGCGAAAGTGCTGGAGCGGCGGGTCGTAGCCCGGATGGTGCTGGTGGAAGGCCCCCGGCCCGCCCGCGAAGAGGAGAGGGATGCCCGCCTCTCGCGCCCGGAAGGCGAAATCGGTGTCCTCGGCCCCGTAGCCGGTGAAGCTCTCGTCGAAGCCGCCGATCCGGTCGAAGGTCGCGGCCCGGATGCCGAAGGCGAGCGACCAGAAGAGGCCGGGATTGTCGACGGGCGCGAGCCCTTCGGCGGGGAAATCCCGGGCCGGATGGGCGAGACCGGCCGCCGCCAGCTCCTCCTCCCCGACCGGATCCAGCAGGTCCAGGATGAAAAGCACCTCCCTCGTCGTCCCCGTGAGCGCGGTCCGGGTGCCCTGCCTCCAATTCCACCTCCGACACGTCACCCCCTCGTCGTCGCACCACACCACCTCCCCGGGCTTGGGGTGCTCGAGCACGTCCTCGCCCTTGGCCCGGGTCTCGAACCTCTCCGTACCCTCGGCGAGGATCAGACGGGGGGCACCGGAGTAACGTTGCAGGTCCTCGCCGCCGAAGGGGATCTGGTGCTTGACCGAGACGGAGTTGTAGATGTCCGTCAGCCTGTTGATCCGGGGGAGGCCGGTGGGTGCGGCCGCGCGCTTGGTGAGCATCTCGAGGCTGGAGGGGTTCTTCTTGGGTTGGAGCTTGGCGGCTTCGAAGGCGGAGCGCCAGGAGGAGATGTGCGGGGATTCGGGGATGGGTTGGGTCGAGGAGAGGTCGCGGGCGTGGGCTTCGGCCGAGAGGAGCAGGGCTTCGCTCGCGGAGTCGCCGGGGCCGGGTGGGGGGAGGTTGGAGACGGCGATCAGGTGGGCGCGGTAGTCCGGGCGGAGGTGGAAGATGGAGGGGGAGATGGTTGCGGAGGAGAGGAAGGAGTCGAGGTCTGCTACTGAGGAAGACATTTCTTAGAGGGTGGATTTTGGGGGAGTTGGAGATGAATTTCTAGTGAACTTATTCTCAATCATGGCATACAGATACGAACTTGACTGTAAGTGCCGATACGATCGCCAACCGTAGGGCGCGGAGCTAGATTTCGAAAGCCGTCAAGAGCCGGTCGCTCGGTCGGGAATGGGCATTCGCTCTGCACACCTTTCATCAAGTTGTCAGAGGTAAACGTCTTCTGCGACAAATCTTTTCGAGAAACGTCCCCATAAATCTTGAGTGCGTCCTTGATGAGACTTTCAACAGGTTGTTTTGAAGGAGCTGAAGCGGAAAAATGATCCCGTCTGTTTTGCGTCCTTTCGGCCTCTTCCTTCAATGAGACGAGTCGAACGGCAATATGTTGACCCGAAAAAGTATAGCTGGGCCACACAAGTACTTCAGACAGCACCTCATGATGAAATCTTTATCTATCCGGGGCGCGACCGGCTTTGCGGCTATGACAACAGAAGGCCATTCGTACAGAAAACGTACCAACGCCTGGGCACCGGACATTTCATGCATTGTCTATCAGTGATAGGCTTTTATCTATCGGATCTATCGGTCTACCAGAAACAGTATTCTATATTCAGGTCAAGTAACGGAGCAAAGATCGAAGGCACAACAGACTGATTTAGCTCAACAAGCCTAACGAGCGTCACATCGTGAGAAGACTCCGGTGTCATTGTATTATGCGACGAGCGGGGCTGTCAGACGAAAGACTCGGAGGGAGCAACTGAGGTGGGAAGGTCCTAGCCCTCCTGTCTGCCTTCTGTTCTGCACTTGTTTGGTCATGCAAAGCGGCTTCTTGGGGCCAAAATCGTACCCAATAGCCAGGGTTCCCCTTGAAGCTCAAGTATTGGTGGGGGACACACGAGCCGCCTTTTGATGTGGGCAAAAAGTGTGATTTGACTTCCAGGTACCGCAACAGCCATTACAGAGGCTCATGTCCAACCAGCAAGAAGCACAGCCTGACCGGTGAAATCCCTGCACCCTTCGGACGAGGCAACCCTCAATCGGAATTTCATGCATCCGAGACACGGCTGCTCGAGAGGCAAACACGGAGCTAGCTACCAGTCACGCAGCTATCGCCCGTGTCCGACCAAACACGACTTCATCCTCTCAACTTTCTTGGCATTTATCGACGTACCATCAGTCTGCGGGGTTCATGCAACCGTGCATCCGCAAATCCGTTCATGCAAAAGAACCCCGAGCTCGTGCCGCTCGCGTGCAGTCACGACAGCTTGTCGCGACGGCTCGCATATTTCTTACCCTACCGAAAAGGAAAAAACATGGCACACGCAGTCGTCACCGTGTTATGGGGATCGTCGTTCTGTCGATCGAGGTTGGCCATCAAAAGATGTCGCCCATGCTATAATGGCCCATTTGTCACCGGGCAGTAGCTGACTCCAGCCGCTTGCTCTCCCCATTTCCATCTCACCCCGTCTTCCCATCCCTTCCTCGAAAACCAGGAAACATGTCCGACACAGAACAAGGCAAAAGGATGAGTGACTTTACGGCGGCTTCCGAGAAGTCTGCCGTCGTCGATTCATCCACGCGCCCATCCGACGACTACGAATACCGCGAAGGCCATCTCGAGGGCTGGCGTTATGTACTGGTCTTTACTTCGTAAGTCGAATCATTTGGCACATTTCGACCATCTCTCTTAGGCCTCTGACAAACGTACGACCTTTCCGCAGCCTCTACGTGTCGCAGTTCTTGACCACACTGGAGATGTCGGCCGTTATCACGGCGCTTGTGGCTATCACGGATGACCTGGAGGACTTCAAACATGCGACTTGGATAGCCAATGCTTACTTTGTCGCTTGGAGTGGTAAGCTCGGCATCAGTCGTGAGTCTATAACTTCTGCTGATGGTATCCGTTGTAGGCTCGCTGGTGTTGTGGGCTCAATTCAGCTATACTGTTGGTCGAAAACTGTCATACTTGTTGTCGTTGGGGTTCTTCATCGTGTTCTCCGCAGCGTGCGCAGCTGCTCAGACTGCTACTCAAATGTAAGTCTCTCACTGTCTTGTTCGTCATATGTGTTCTTACGCCTAAGTTCCAGCTACGTTTTCCGAGGTTTGCAAGGTCTCGCGGGAGCTGGCGTCTTCAGCCTCCCCATCGTGATCATCAGTGAAGCAGTACCTGCCTCTAAGATGCCGACGTACACGAGCCTCTTTGCAGTAAGTTCCATCGCTGCGTTCACCGCTGGACCGATAATCGGGGGTGCGATCGCGGCGAGAACAACTTGGAGATGGGTCTTTATCTTGAAGTGAGTTGTCTGAAGCTTAGTCGAAGATGAAAGCACTGACACACGGATTAGTGTACCTCCGGGGATGCTTGCGTTCCTTGCAATGGCCACGGCATTGCCCAAGTCATTCCCGCATCAACACAAGCCGAAAGACCAACAGCCTAAATTCAAGTTGTCGTCACTGAAACAGCTCGATCTGTTCGGAGGTCTGACCTGGCTTGCATTCTCCATTATGTGCGTCACCGGCCTGCAAGAAGCTGATTCCTCACATTCATGGAGATCAGCCACCATCATCTGTTTGCTTGTCTTTGGCGGAGTCTCGGGACTCGTATTCATGTGGTGGGAAAGGCACATCACGAAGAACAAAACACACATTATGCCAATCTTGACCTATCATTTTGTTCAGAGAAGGACTCTAGCTATGTTTGCGTAAGTACATGAGCGTGAGTACGAATACACCAAGTTCCAGGATTGACATGACGATAGTTCCTCGTTCCTGATTGGAGCCCCATTCATTTCGACTCTGGTTCAGATTCCTCAACGACTCCAGCTTCTCGGCGGCCAGTCTCCACTTCAAGCTGCGGTCCATCTTTTGCCCTTCATCGCAGTCCAACCGTTTGGTGCCGTTCTGGGATCAATATTCAGCAAAGGAAAACTACAGTCCAAACCAATCTACGCTCAAATGTTTGGGGCTTTGTTACAACTAGCCGCCGTGATCTGTTTCACTGTTGACCACAACTACCTCCGCGCTCGACAGTACGGTTTTCAGATCCTTATGGGCTTGGGTAGCGGGATGGCCTACATGGCCAACTTTAATGGGATGTACTACGCCATTGGCGGGAGGAAAGAACTGATTGCCCCTGCTGTAAGAGCAAACGCACAATTCCGTTATCTTGGAGCTGCTCTGGGACTTGGAGCTGTCACCGCCGCTTTCAACACCTACATACGATCTCATTTGTCCGACATCTTAAGCTCGGATCAGATCGTTCTGCTTCTTGAATCCAGCCGTTTGATCTCGACACTCAGTCCGGAAAATCAAGATCGTGTGGTGGAAGTCTTCACCTACGGTTTCGTGCTGCAGTGGAAGATCATGTGCGGATTTGTCGGGCTACAAATCATCTCGATTGCGCTGACATATTGATACAAATGTCATTCACGGGTATTGAAGGGAGTTCAATCGTGTCGAACCCTACTGGCCCGTCGTAACGCAAGAATTTCTTTGCACATCAGGCGCTGGTCACACCAATAACAAAACTTATTGTTTTTCGTTCGAAACCTCATTACTTCATCAAAATAATGTACACGTTGCTGTGTAGCGAACATCGCCGATGATAGCCCATCCTGCCACAAGACAACCTCCCGATACATGCCGCTGCGCATGCGTTTCCACTGGGACAGGTCTTGGATAGGACATATCAACGATCTTCTGCTGAGTGGCAAAGTAAGGCAATGCGTATCGACTAAGACTACGGTTGCACTATTCTTATCTTGCCCGATCACGGCACGGTCAACACCCAAAGCAAGCAGCGACCGGTGTGTCTCAAATTCCAGTCAATCAGCTCACAGCTCATAGATGCAACAAAACAATAGTGCCGGTGATGTACCTCAGACACTCGCCGTACGTAATCGATCATGCAGGTGGACTAAAATGGACGAAAACAACCAGGAAATTATTTGCTGGTGCCAGACGTTCTGCCCTTTTCCTGCATGAGTGTTCTACGTTCAAGGGTCATGTACAGTGCTTCGTTGCGCTCTGTGTCCGATTCGTGGGCCTTGGCACGGACGGATAGCGCATCGCATTTGTGCACATGCAGTTCGAACCTAACGGCTCGGAGGAATTTCCGTAGCCGTCTCTCACACATCCAGTCGAATGACTGGCCAGAATGAAAGATAGACCAGGGATGCGTACATATGTACAATCGTCATTTTGACTACGGCGGCAAATGAGCATGAAGGAATCTAGGGCTAGAAAGGAAAAGGATTATGCTCATGACTCGTCGCAAACGACGCTCGAACGCGAGTGCAAATCTGCGGCTCAAGCTCACTCCTGCATCCGTCTGTGCCTCAGGGACTACAACATCCAGTGACTGAGCCGCAAACTTGCTTAGTTTCGCACGGCTGCAGTCGTCCACTTGAAGATGAGGAACAGGAAGAGAAAGCAAACCTGTTCGCTTGGCCAACGTAGAGCTTCATGGCAACGTGCCGCTTCTGTGTAGAGACAGACGTTTGGCCACCGCACCATGTTGGAGATATAGCGAGGGGTGATGGTGAGGGTGTCCTTCCTTCGCAAGTGATTCGATGGTGAGCTGAAATCCGTTCTTTCCGGGCAAAGAAGGCAACGATAAAGGAACCTGTGTCTGGGCTCCGATTGCACCAGGATATATCGATCGCCTGGTCACGGTGATCCCTTCTGATAGCTCGGAGTCGAGCGAGTCCTGATCGGTTTCAATTCGAATGACAGGGTGGCAGGCTGCAGCTCAGTTGCGTGAACACCGTTCCGGTGAGCATGGCATGCAACTAGCCATTCCAAAGAGTGGCGCTCCCTGTTGTCCGGAGGATAAGCGTGGCACGTAAACTATCCTCGTCACTAGACTCAAGATCTTGCGTGATCTACAGTTCTTTTGCTGCGCAATCAAGGCTGGTTGGATAACCCCGACGATGACACCTTCTTATTTAGGCAATTGGTAACCTTACATTTGGGGGCGGGCGGCTGGTCGTGCCGTAAATCCGTCAGCCCAAACGACCGATATATGCACGACGATCTTATCTAAATGTAACACGGGAGCATTATTTCTGGGACGGAAAAGATTGCGATTGATCCGATACATCGAGTGGTTGTCCGGTTCGGCAGTTTGAACTCTTCCAGGGTTGCCCGCACTTCACCTCTCAAACTGTATTGGATATGCTGCGATCAAATCAACCAGCTGTACACATTCCTCGAGCTTTGTGGGATCAAACAGCATCACTCGTAAAATTTGCCAGTATGATTGAGAACCATATTGAGAACGCGACACCGGACATGTACCACAAGTAGTCGTCGCCAAGGTGGGGTCAACGAACAAATGTACCACACGGCACAGCACGGCACGATGCAGCATTGAACGCAACGTGGAGCTCTACGTTTCTGGAAAAGCGGAACGACAATCTTGGGTCTGTAGGTGATGCCTTACGGCGAAGTATCCAGTGATGGAGGCAGTTCTGATCTGCACCGAAATCCATGTCGCCAATACGCGCGTGTTGATAACGTGGGAACCAACATTCGTTGACCGGTCGAGGGCATCATTCACACGTGAAAGATTAAACTGCAATAGAATGAGTACCCATATTTGGGATGCTCTTTTCCAGTGCCGAGGATCTCAGTGCATGGGTAAAAGTTGTCAAGTCAATCATTCTTATAGGAAAGCCACGCAACGCCACCGCATAACAAGTCCAACCTTTCGTTAACATAGCTACTGTCAAGATTGACACGAGATGCCGTCAGATTACTCCAATAATGGGCTAATTGCGATGGCCTGCTCGATGATATTCGTCACCTTTGCCTCAACTGCTTTGAGACTATGGTCGCGTGCTGTGGTCCTCAGAGGGCAATACGGGTAAGACATTTACCATTGCCCTTCGTCTCTACTTGAAACCTGACAACAGAACAAGTCTGGATGACTGGCTCTGCCTTGCTGGCCTGGTGAGTCTTGACACGATCGAACGCAAATATTCCATACGCGCCATGCATCAAACACTAACCAATTCAGATCCCGATAATCGCGTTCATGTCGATTGGTTTATATATTGTCGGACTTGGCGTCGGTCTGCATGTCACCCACGTCTCTCATGCTCACCTCATCAAGATCCTCAAGCTATTCGACTTCGGTTCCGTCCTGTTCATAATTGGACTTGGTTTCACAAAATTTTCTGCACTTGCGTTCTACAAACGGATTTTTGGCAAACTGGGACGTCATAATCTTTTCTCCTGGGCGATACCATTCTCGGCGGCTCTTTTCGTTGTCATCTCTTGGGTGCTCATAACGACAATCTATACTTTACTTCGATGCCATCACATTCAGGATTCCTGGAGTCTTGTTAGACAAGATAAATGCTCGACTTCGATGAACACATATCTGCTCTCTATGGGTCTTCTAAATGTTTTTACGGACGCGGTGGTCATAGCGACGCCAATCCCACAAATAGTGAAGTTAAAGTTGAAACCACAAAAGAAGGCTTTGGTCATATCTTTGCTCGTATTCTCATATAGGCAAGTCTTCATTTCATGGAAGTCTAGATGGTTTTGCTAATCATGGTATCGACAGCATCCCACTTATCTCCGTTGGAAGAGTTGTTACAGTTGTGCAACATTGGCATGAGCTTGAGTATGATTTTACTCGTAAGTTTAACATCGAATTCCCTCACATCTTTATACGATCCTTACATTCAGCCTAGATGGTCTTGCCCCTCTTGCATTCTGGCTTCTTGCCGAGCCATCAATATCGCTCTTTGCCATTTCCATCCCTGGAATGTTTCAGCTGCTTGCGCGTGCTTGGAAATACGGATTGAAATCCCTCCTCACTTCTCGTGATTATCGCTTAGCCCCGGGACAGATCAAAAAGCGACATCGTGGATACTTTCTGTCATCACCGCCGGCGTTTGCTCCACCGAATTCAGGGACGGTAGCATCTGTTGTGGAAGCGGGCATGCGATCAAGCAGTAACAAGGGATCTTTACCAGACTCAGACGAGGCATTCTTTGAAGAGATGGAAAACTTGCAGCCACCAGAAGTCATACATGTGAAGAGAGAAGTTGTAGTAAGCTACGATACGATATAATGAGAGTGCTAAGACCTCCTCAACATTCCAGAAGAATTCACATAGATGCGTAGATCTCTTAATAACAATGTAGAGTAGGTTTGCAATGATTGGAACTGGGAGTTCGGCGGAGCGAAAATCAAGGACAAAAGCTCAACAGGTGAGACATTGATCTATCTTCTATCTCCGTCTATACGTAATCGTTCATCGTCATATCGGCAAACCGTTTTGGGATCAACGGCGGGATTTATAAATCATTAATCGCACTACTTCACCTCGTTTGTTTTGAGACTCTTCACCATGACCAAATCTCTCTCCTCATGACCACCGACATTGAACATGTGCTCTCCAACGGCTTTGTATCCCAATTTCTGATACAGTTTCTGCGCTCTGATATTTTCTTCCCACACTCCCAACCAAATGTATTCGAAACCTTGGTTCCTGGCCACCGAATCCAGATGTTTTGCAAGCGCACTACCGACACCTTTCCCATGACTGGTACTGTCAACGTATATCCTCCGCAGTTCTATGGCATTGCAGTGATCTGAGAGGCAAGGTTCGGTGGTATTTCGGGTCAAGAGTGCGAATCCGAGAACTTCCCGGTCGTTCCACGGAGATACAGCAACAAAGTAATCCATGTCAGGATTATCCAGGATTGCCGCAGTCGCTTCATGCGAGTATGTCTCGGTGAGGAAAGCCTGAAGCTGGTATGGTTGGTGGGAATATCCGAATGAGGCGGTAAAAACTCGGGTCCCAATGTCAGAGATTGCGGCGATGTCGCTTCGATCCGCCGGCCGCACGCTCACGGACTCTTTGATGGCATCCATCCAACCAAACAACTTGCTTCAAAAGATAACTGTGACTAAATGGCGCTTTCCCTCGCCGCACATGGACATTACCGTCCACTTTAAATACCTCATTCCATCCGGATGACTCAGACCGCTCACCGGTTGGACTTACCGGATGAAGCAAAAGCCAGCGATACGTTTCCGTGCGGTTGAGATAAAAAAAATCGACAGGGCGTGAACAGTACAAGTGATGAACGCAGACATTAGGAATCATAGATAGAAGAAGAAGCAGCTGGAATCGCGGGAACCAATCAGCTTCTCCACAATCCTCCAAACACTGATATAAACCGATCATCCCCCTCCGGCTGTACATTAGCCCAAGCCCAAGTCCCGGTACATGCAGCAAGCTCTCTAAGCAACAACAGCAAAGTAACCATGTACCTCTCCTCCGCGCACGTCGAGACCGACATCCCGGTCCTACGCAAGCTCATCCACGACCACCCGCTCGGCATCCTCACCACCGCCATCCCCTCCTCCACCCACCCCTTGATCCAATCGACCCACATCCCCTGGATCCTCGACGTGGAGGATGCCTCGAGCGAAACCGACCTCGGCGTCCTCCGCGGCCACCTCGCCCGCATGAACCCACAGTGCAAAGCCATGATCGAATCCCTCAAAGCCTCATCCACAGCCTCCCCAGGCGTTTTGGAGCAAGAGGTGATGGTCCTCTTCCAATCCCCGCTATCGGCATACGTGCCCCCGGAATTCTACACCGCCACCAAACCCGCTACCCGCAAGGTCGTGCCCACCTGGAACTACGCGGCGGTGCAGGCTTACGGTCGCGCGAAGATCTTCTACGATGCGAAAGCCCCATCCACGGCCGAGTTTTTGCACAAGCAGATAAGGGACGTTTCCGCTCACGGCGAAAAGGTCATCGTCGCGCACGAAGGTGCTGGGGTTTGGGAGGTCGACGATGCCCCGCCCGAGTACATCGAGGGGATTTCCAAGGCGATCCTCGGCATCGAGATCAGGGTCGAGAGGTTGCAGGGGAAGTTCAAGATGAGTCAGGAGATGGGGGTCGGGGATCGGGAGGGGGTCGTGGAGGGGTTCAAGAAGATGGGGACGCCGATGGGGGATGGGTTGGCGGAGATGGTGGGGTGGAGGAGTGAGATCAAGGAGGCGGGGAGGAAGGTTGAGGTTTGGGACGTCTTGTATACTTGCGTTTCTGAGGTGGATTCATTCGAGTTTCTCCAGATGCACTCAAGGATTCCGTCGGCCCAAGGGAAGCGATCTGGGCTTTCAACTCAGCGATCGTTTGACCATTCGGGGGAGTCGACGGCCATTCCAGATCATCGGCTTGGCTATCAGATTGAAGCCTCATTCTAGATTTACGCCCCGTCATACCAGCCCTAGGTCCAAACGACCTCTTCTCTTCATGTTTCTGAGGTGTAGATGGTTTCTTCGTCTGCTTTCTGGTCCGGGGACTGACGCGCTTGGGTGTTTCAGACAACTCCTTGTTAACACGACCGCTCTTACGAAGTCCGTCTACTTGGAGTGTAGTAGGGCCCTCAGCCTCGAATTTCCTCCAGGGAGGACTCGTTGGACGGGATCGCGATACCGACTGACTGCCACTGCGACCTCTACTCTCGGTTTCGCTCGCACCAGGTGTTGACGGATTGTGGCGCGCAGATATCCTCCGGCCATCGGCAGTCTTCAGGGTAGAAACTTGGGCGACAGGAAGTCTCCAAGGGGGTGATGTACTGCGCTTCTGTTTCTTGATGACTCGTGCCTCTTTTGGATCGGGCGTGCCCAGATCGGCTTCGGATTCGCGACGTTTTGCGCTGGGTGGAGGAGCGGGCCTGAGGGTCGTGGCAGGGGCATTTGTGTGGTGCTGGTTCTCGGTGGCAGCGGAAGCGAGGGAGATCTCTTCCGCCATAATGGGGGTTGCCTGCTCGTCAGCAAGACCTGCCGCAACACTGGTGGCCCGTAGTGTGGGGCTTGCATCATTGCTGAGCTGCTTTGGGGATGCTGATACATCGCCATTGTGTGATACGCCCGGCGTCTCTGTGTGAGGGTGCGAGGATTTCGTAGGCGTCTGGGGCGCCTCCGCTTCAGGAGCAGATGTCGCGCTCATCACACCTCGCGTCGTCGTACGCCAGAACCATCGTCTCTGTTTGTCTTATGCCTGGTCCATGGGTCGATTCTGCGCTCAAACAGGTTTAATTTTAGGTGATGTGCGTAACCACAGACCTGAGGCGTAGTGCCGAATGAAGATTAGATGAGGCTTGTATAGAAAGAATGTTTCCTTGAGTGTGACAGAAGGCGCGTATCGTTGCTGCCCGCTGCCCGGCAAATCCTCGGCATAAATCGTCACAACGCCAAGCTCCAAGGACCTCAACTG
>JAOSBP010007592.1:0-11232 GCA_027563825.1 Erythroxylum mucronatum | reverse complement strand
TGAATGGTAAATTTGATTCTGACTTATTTAGAGATTGAATTGAAGTTAGAAATGTAGTATAGATGATTTAGAAGTGTATAAATCTGGAAATGAGAAGGAAAATGGAAGGAGAAGAAGAAAAGGAATTCGGAGAAGAAGAAGAGAGAAAAGCACCGTCGTGCACTCAAAATTCAGCAAGGTCGCTATCGTGCTTTTGTATGATGGTGACCTTCGAGGATTAGTGAAAGTCGCTATCGTGCAAATGCATGATCGCGACTTTCAATTGAATTTTTCTGAAGAAATTTTTCTGAACATCCTCCAATCTTTTTGTTATAACTTCTTCATCTGATATCCAAATGACTTGGTTCTTGAACCAATAGCTTCATAAGCCATTGATATACATCTAAACAAAAAATGATAGCTTTCTGAAATGGATTGATTGATGAATTTAAGATTGAAATCTGACTGTGCTGAAGTATGATAACTGGGATGATTTTTAACTATATCTTTATCTGTGGACCTTAGAATGAGATGGTTATTAATTATGCTTACCCGAGAGACATAAAGCTACAAGTTGTATGCAGACATTAAATTCTAATTTGGCCTCTACGAATTTCATAATCTGATTAGAAATTGAAATAAGAATTCTCCTGAAGCTTAAGAACAGTCTAAAATCTTTTGAGTATAACTTTCAGTATACTTAACCAAATTGGATGAACTTGGTTTCATTGGAAACTTAAGACATTACAGTACAAATTTCTAGAAGAAAGTGTTGCCTAAGTCAATTAGGGTATGAAATTGATTTCACATTATTTTTTAATCCAAATTATAAGTACAAATGATATTAATGAGGGCTTTGACATCTGATTGATTTGATGATAAGGATCACAATAGGATACCCTGAATTGTCATTGAACATGCATTTGGCATATTTTATATAAGTAGATGTGATAAAGGAATAAGTATATAATTGTGCAAAAATGTGATAATTGTAAATGTGTTTTATATGTTATAGAGGAGCACATCGAACACCAGCCAGACATTGCCGGTCCATCCAGACAATAGCATATTGGAGTGTACTATGAGTCAACCTAGATGAATTTCATATGATTGATTTGATTTGATTTGATTTGTTAAGCTTCCAATTATTGAACGGTTGCGATGTGTTTCTGAATTCCTGATTTAAAGTCCGAGTAGTAAATATTTGGGACTGTATTGGAAGTGCTCTGATTTGTTTGATAATTCTGTATGAAATGCGGATTCTCAGCGAAAGTTGAATGCCAAACTTAGGTCCGAAGATTATGAAATTTTGATTGTGTATTATGCTATGTGAATTCTCAACAAAAGTTGAATGCCGGACTTAGGTCTGATGATTATAAAATTCTGACTGTACTTAATAATTGATTACGATACATGGTAAATTCTGAATTGATGTATTTAATAAAATGCGTGCTCAAAAAAAGGCGTTGTGATCAGAGTAGCTAGTATGAAAGCGCTTACACGTAGAGCTCTTCTCCGTGGTATATGATTCTGCACGTAGAGCTTTGCTTCGTGGTTCTGTTATGACTTAGCTCAATAGGCCAGTAGTTGTATATGTGATAGGCACTCTGTCACAATAATAATAACGAATGTGGAGTCTCATATGCATCTGTATTTGTTTATATATGATCTGATTTGCAATGATTAAATGATGTGCCATAATAGTGCGAGCATTTGGAATATACATATTCTGTATGAATAATTGTGAAATATGTGATTTGTGTATGTGAATCCGGTGAAATCATCAATGATGGTTCACTTATTGAGTTCGTAAACTTATAAAAATTGCGGCGTAGTTTTTCAGGTACGAGACAGGAGACTTAGCGTTTATTCTGGATTAGAAGAACGTTTTGGACTAAGTTATGGCTTAGAGGTCTGTCAGTTGACGTCAGAGAGTTATAGCTTTTATTTTGTAGTTTTTCTTAAAAACCGTATGAGGTTTTGTAAGTATTTGTCCAATGGAAACATTGTAAGCTTTGTGAATGAATGCAATGAATGGTTTTAAATTTTGCTGACTTTTAAATGATGTTAGTTGATGCCATTTGTAAGTTGGAATTGATTTTGCTCTAACATACCATTATCATAGGTTATGAACTTGAATGTCTTTGGATGTTCGGGTATATACTCTATGGTAGAGGGATGTTGCAATGTATCAGGGAACATTCACTCAAATAAAGAGTTTATAGTGATATCATCACTTATAGATGTTTTATGAAAATTGGTGATTAAACTAGCGCCAGGAGTTTGATAGAATAGCTACCCATCAAGTATTAATACCAAGATGAGATCTTGTGTGTTAATCACCATATAGAGTAAAACAGGAGATTTAGAAGGAAAAACCAACATAAGGGCAAAATGGTAATTTTACCCTTTATTGTGCGGATGGCTATAATAAGGTTCATAATAGGGTTTGCAATTGGACATTTTATTTGAAATATGTGTTCTCATAATATTTAGTAATTCAAGAGTTCATCTAATTTTATTTAGTCGAATGACATTTAGTTAATATGTTAGAATTAATTCTAACGAGATTAAATTAATTATGGGCTTATTGAAGCTTCAATTATCTAAGTCCAATAAGATTCTCCACTTAGCTTCAAGGAAGGTTGTCAAGCAAAGTAAGAAATATAAATGGAGGTTTTAAAGCCCATATTGAATGTTGTGCTTGCACTAATTAATGGTTAATTCGAAGCCCAAATGAACATTTAGAAATGGGATAGACTTTGGTTTAATTTAATTAATTAGATTAATTACATTGAAACAAAATCCTTAAAGAAGTGAAAGGGAATTTTGGTTTGTAATGGTTGAGTGTGCAGCTGCACATTTAGCATTGAATTGCTAAATAGAGAGGGTATTTGTCATGCATTATCATCATTAAATGGAGTAATGATCTTACCATTAAATGGTTTAGTGGTTGTCTTTTAATGATGGCATGTAATGTAACCTTTTATCATTCATTTGATTAAAGATGAAAGAGGTGTATTTGATGGATGATCTTCCTTCTTTCATCACTAAAACCAAAATTGACATGTCATTTTAGGTTATTGGTTTTTTCGTATAGCCATCTTAATACAAATGAGAAGAGTCTCATTTAATGGTTTCTTTATGTTTGATTAAAGAAAGGTGTGATGCATTGGATGCTCTTCTTTTTTTTTCTTTTCATGCATAACCGAAATTGACAAGGTGTAAGAGAGGTTTTCTTTCATTTTTGGTCTCTCTCTCCTTTCTTACATGTGTTAGTCGAAATTTTCATGAGAAGTGTCTCATCTTTGGCTTCTTTCTTTTAAGAAAAATCTCCTCCAAAGTTTTCTTCTCCTTTCCCACCAAAGGATCTTGTTAACCAAGTTGTACAAGAAGAACAAGTAGTAGATCGGATTGGTCGAGGATACAATAGTAAGAAGAGGAAACAATAACAAGGAGGATACATCATCTAGGAGAGGATACATTGCCGAGGATAGGATAGCACATCGAGGAGTTAAAGCTGTAGCAAAGGAGTGGGTGATATATTTTCTACCACCTTGTTCTTATATTTAGTATCCTTACACCGTATCATGTATGGTGTCATATTGATTTGCTTATCTTTCTTCCACTGTGTTATGATTTCTAAAAAAAGTTTTGAAATCTACCGTTTAACCAAATCTTGCATGTTTTCTTTTCCGATACAATATACTCGTTTCAAAAAACCGCAATCAACTGTTCCCATACTTCTTATAGTGACTCCCTATCATTTTTTAAAAAAATTGGCAATCTCCTTATAAATCTAGTTGTCTTCATTAAGCCAAAGTACTTGTTTTGGTAGGTACACACCAACTGCTCCCATATCATGATGTTGTCAAGGTTATGACATACCATTAGATCAGAAGGTATCACTTATTTCTAAAAAATTTCACTAGATGTTCGTTGGGATCTTTATTAGTTAACTCATAAAACTACACATTGGTTTATAACATATTCAGCAATGCTAGTTTGATCTCAAATGATGTCGCTTGCACTAGTGGTCGACTGATGTTATTGTGCCCTAGCCTTATGAAATCCATAAGTGTTTTCTACTAGTCTTTGTGATTGTATTCTTCCACCATTTTTCTTTTTCTTTTCTTAATGTCTTGGTCTTTGAATTTCTCTTTCCCATCTAATGATGTCAAGAGCTAGAGTTTCTTCAATCTTACTTGAACTCTGAGTAATTCTTATGTTCATACAATCGTAAGGACATGAGAATGGTAAAAATTTCCTTAAATCAAAAGAATTCAAATTGTCCTAATGCTAAATCCCAAATAGTGGCACAAAAAAATTGTTGAACAAGTTTTATATCTAATAATAAAACTCTCAATACTCGCAAGTATACAAATCATATCTTGTAGTATAAAAGGTTATCATTCCCATGAGGATAATGCAAGAGATAACAATTTGCACCTAATTTTGTCTAAGGTATTCAGAAATTGATTTAAATAAAATTAAAAAAGAATAATTAACAAGAAAAATAATTAAATAAACAATGAGTTGCCAATAAAATTAGAGTTTTGATTAAGATAAGATACTTAGGACTTGTTCTTGCCTTATTTTGTTTCCTTTAATCTTGTTGATTCAATTTATATGTGTGATCGTAGATTTGGTTTTTATTGAAGTAAATCACTTATTATAGAATTCACGTGCAATATACAAAATGCACAAGAAGGGGTTTGAATTATGAATTCTTTTCGTGAATACAACCCCTTTGATATTTCTTTTAAAATGAACTTTTTCAAACTCTTAAATGAATATCAAAATTGTTTATACAAAAATATCAAGTTAAATCGCAAATAACTTCTATATGCTTGTTTAAGAATTATAGAAATTAAAGTAAATAGTTAGCAGTAGACACGACGATTTTATCCTGGTTCATCCCAAACCTTGGGCTACATCTAGTCCTCAGAGTTCGTCTGAGATTTCACTATACTTCTCCAAAATTACAAGTATTCTTTCCTCTCTTATAGAGCCTCTTCAGGTCTCTTACACAAGTATTCTTTTTGCTTCTTAACCTCTTCAGACTCTTAGCCTTTCCTTTCTCTCACTATAAATATATTGTAAGCTTTTTGTTGCAGTAGGGATTGCTCTCAGATATCGCACTTTGAATGCAGAATTTTAACTTGAAAGCCAAACGTTGAAAGTTCAAAAACTATATCAGTCTTTGACTACGACTTCTACTTATAGCCTTCGTCTCCAACTGTTTCTTGATAACTGCTTCTTGTTGCTTGTAGAAACTGTTATTCAGTTGAGTTCTGTAACTAACTCCAACTGACTAGTCATTTGTGTTTTTACTCTTCTTCTGTGTTTTCTACTTTTTCTATGTTTTTCACGCTTCTTCTGTGTTTCTCCGCTTCTTTTGTCTTTTTATTTCTTCTATCTTTTGCCGCTTCTTTTGTCTTTTTACTTCTTCTGTGTTTTTGCTTCATGCTTAATACACTTATCAAAATAGTTCATTTATTTCTAATATTATTATTATATGATTGTCACCAAAATTATTAGAAGTGAAGTCATCTTGACTTAACAATCTCCCCCTTTTTGATGATAACAAATAATCATAATTTTAGAAAGATAAACGAATATTATTTAGATAGCGAATAAGAAGACATCAAAAGATATACACAAAAAGAATTGAAATCAATACTATCTTCTTTTTCTTGTCTCTGGTCTCCCCTTGTACTATCTTTCTTCTGCTTCTACTCTTCTCCTATCTTTCTTCTGCTTCTCTCTTCTCCCCCTATTTGTTATTAACCAAAAATCTTTACCGATGATGCTTCAAGATTTTAGAAAACATTCGTTGCACATCAGTGCGGATCAACTTGAGATCTTCTTCCATAGAAACTTATAAATGAGCTACTTCCTCATGTTAATCACCCACTGAGTCATGTAGATCATCAACCGTGTCATGAATTTCTTCAATTTCCTTTACCAAGGCTTCATGACTCCCCTGCTGTAGGTGACTAACTTCTTCCAAATTAATAATAGAATCCTATTGAGGTGTTCTTGGTGGAAGGAAGTTTGTAGCAATAAATGTTTCTGAAGGTAGAACATCTAATTCAATGATTGTGATAATAGGAGGTTTGAAAGATTGTATTCCTTCAGGGAGATCATGGTCATCAGGTCTAGGTAGCTTTGGAATTGGTTTTCCAAGAAGGTGTAGTACATCTTTAACTGAAACTATACAACTCAAGGGTCTAAAATGCATAATCAGATGCACAAAAGTCTCTAAGTTGAAACTAATACCTTCAACCCTGATAGTACTGTACTGTCCTTCTATTATTCTTCCAACTCCCTGAAAAGTTTCATCTATGGTGAAATGGCCACACTGACTTCCTGATGCTTTTGAGATATGATGTGAAACATAGATTCATCTTGGTTGAGCTGCATAGCATTCCTCATCTATGTTCCTCACAGCTACTTGTATCTGATCTTCTGTAAGATCATTTGTATTCCCTTATGGATACATCTTCTTCTTTCCTTTGTCTTCATTGCGTACAATGTTTGAAGGTTTTGGTTATATGTCAGGTACAATCTTGATCACTGTCCTGTTTGTGACTGGGTAAATAGTATACCGCTCCTTGGTCATCTGCATTGGATATGGTTCTGACTTTCCATCTCGCAAAACACCATATAACCTTTTCTCTCCATGATTCAACAGATGTATTGATCGACTATTGATCAATATTGGTTCGATTTGTACCTTGACCAACCTTCTCAAAGGTTCTTTTATAATGATTGAGCTTCTACTCCTGACAGGTACTACTTCTTCAATCACCTTTAGTCTTAAATCCTCTTTCCGAATTGGTTGAGAAGGATTAAGATGTGCTGAAGTGTGTTCAACTGACTTTGTCTTCTATTGAACAACAGTTGAAGTACTCTTTTTCTGACTGGTCTTCTGCTTCTTACTTTATTCTACCAGCCTAAAAGCAGGTTGTTATTGAGGTTGCTTCCTTTCAAACACCAACTTCCTCTTAATTTCTGTTTCTTTAGTCGATTTTGCTGGTTGTTCTTACAAAAACTGAGACCAAAGATCTAGTAGCCTGTGGTGCTTTCTCTGTCTTTCCAGAATCTTTACCATGAGTCAAGCCTTTCCCTTTCTTTTGTTCCTATTGACGCAAGGTTAACAATCTTGGTGACTTTCTTGATTGTTTGGATTTCTCAGAATGAAGTGTCTCCCCCTTTCTTTTCAAAGACACTTGTTTTTCAGACTGTCTCACCAGGCTTTTTTCTCTGTGAGAAATAGTCTTAACTTTTACTGATTCATCTGGCGATTTACTCTTCTTTTCTTCTAAAAATATTTTTCCTGTGGATTGAGGTTTTGTCTTCCTTGTGGGAGTAACCTTTTCACTTAAACTACGTTTGACAATACACTCCCCCTCAGTCCTTCCTTTTGGCTTAGAATCTATATCCTCCTTTTCTTGATTCTTCAAGCCCATTCTACTAACAGTTGACGCATTAATGACGGTTTTTATATTCATCTTCGTTTTGTTTCCTCTATCAAGAAAAATTCCAGAATCTCTAAAGATTCTTGTCAGCAGCATACCATACGGTAAGGCATTAGAATCTCTCTTCGTATTCACCATGTAACTGAAAATTAGGTGTGGAAGATCTATAGGTTAATGGTTGAGTAGATGAAGCAGGCAATGTTCATCTATTGTATTCACAATATTCTTCGATCCTGTTCTTGGTAGAACACAATGAAAAAGTAGCGCATGTAGAGCCCTAGCCTTCGGCACAAGAGTTGACACTTTTTTGTCCTATAGGTCACTACTTCCATAGAGTTGTCAATTGATATATGCTTTTTCTACACTGTCTTGAGTCATCCATCTTGTGTTATGAGACACCTTTGCTCCAACATATGGACATTCATTAACTTTCTCGATTAACTCTAGTGTCACAATAACCGACAATGTATCCACCTCTGATACTAAACTTTTGTCTACTACTTTTTCATTCTTCCAAAAATCATATACTTCATTCAGATAGATTGTTTCACGAACCTGAAAGAAAATTTTCCATCCCACTGCTTCAATCTCTGGTTCGATGTCCATTTGGTTCTTCTTCAACAAATTGAAATCAACATGTCTTCCATAAATCATATATTGCTCCATTTGTGACCTGTAGGTTGTAACAACTAAACGCACAAATGTATTCCTTAAGGTAATGACATTAGTATCTAAAGTTGAGAGTGTGAGCAAGGAGAACTTGACAACAAGAATAGAGTAATGAAATGTGTTGTTGATAGTTCTACAAAATTCGATTTCAGAGTATTTCAAGAGTATTCTAGAGTAGGTGATATTCTCAAGGCTTTGAGAAGATTTCCCTCTAAAAATTTTTCTTGAAAGAAATTACCATCTATAACTTACTGTTACTGTTACCTTAAAAACTTACGACTTTTTATCTTCTTTACTAAGAATATCATCAGGGTTATGACGTGTCAGACGATTGGTCACGCATCACTACCATATTCAAGTTTCATCTGATTTATTTGAATCTTTCTTCATTCAAAGGCTTAGTGAAGATATCTACCCATTGATGATTTGTCTCAACAAATTGTAGGCTAACGATCTTCCTCTATACATAGTCTTGTAGGAAGTGATGTCTAACTTCAATATGCTTTACCCTCGAGTGTTGTATTGGATTCTTCGATAGGTTGATAGCACTTGTGTTGTTACAGAAAATTGGAATATGTTCTTCTTGTATTGAATAATCCTCTAACTGATGCTTGTTCTATAACGTCTGTGAGCAACAGCTTGGAGCTAACATATATTCAGCTTCTGCAGTAGATAGAGCAATTGAACTTTGCCTCTTACTTGACTAGGAAAGTAGATTATCGCAAAGAAAGTGACAGCCTCAACTCGTACTCTTTCTATCAATCCTGTCGCCAACATAATCAACATCACAATAGCCAATTAACCTGAAATCTTTACCTTTCTCATACAGTAAGCAAAGATCAGTAGAACCTGATAGATATCTCAAAATTCTTTTAATAGCTATATAATGAGATTCTTTAGGATCTTCTTAAAATCTCGCACACAAACAAACACTAAACAAAATATCAGGTCTGCTTGCTGTAAGGTAAAGTAAAGAACCAATAATTCCTCTATAATGGGTTTGATAAACCTTCTTACCAGCTTCATCCTTAGACAGAAGGTTTGAAGGATGCATAAGAGTTGACATTGGTTTCACTTTTCCCATCCCATACTTAATCAACAGTTCTTTGATATTTCTGTTGATGAATAAAGATCTTTTCTTCGGTTTGCTTAACTTGCAACCTAAGAAAGAATTTTAATTCACCCATCATGCTCATCTCAAATTCATTCTTCATCAAATTCTCAAAACTAGTACATAGATTTTTAGACGTTGCACCAAAGATAATATCACAAATAAATTTGAACTATGATGAAATCATTCTTAATGCATTTTCTAAATAATGTCTTATCTACATGACCTCTACTGAAATCATTCTCAAATAGAAAAGAACTCAGACAATCATACCAAGCTCGAGGAGCTTGATTCAATCCATACAAAGCTTTATGAAGTCTATAGACATGGTCTGGTTTCTTAACATCTTCGAAACCAGGAGGTTGCTTTACATAAAATTCTTCATCTATAAAACCATTCAGAAATGCACTTTTTACATCCATTTGAAATAGCTTTATATCATGACAAACAACATATGCAAGAAAAATCCTAATAGCTTCTAGTATTGCTACAAGAGCATAAGTCTCATTGTAGTCTATTCCTTCCTGCTAATTATAGCCTTGTGCTACTAATCTCGCTTTGTTACGACTCACTCTACCTGATTCATCTAGTTTATTCTTGAAAACCCATCTAGTTCCTATGATGGACTTTTTAGATGGTTTGGGAACTAAAGACCAAACTTTATTCCAAGTAAACTGGTTCAGTTCCTCTTGCATGGCCAAAATCCAAGCTTCATCTTGAAGAGTTTCATCAATTTTCTTAGGCTCTATCTCAGAAATAAAAGCTACACTGGCTTCTCTTCTAAATTTGTACCTAGTTCTCACTCCTCCTGAGGTCTCTCCTATAATCAAATCTTCTGGATGAGAACTCTTATATCTCCATTCCTTTTTCAGATCAAGTGTTTCAGGAATATCTTCTACTTTGTTTAAAAGAGTATCTGATGGTGACACAACTTCACTATCAACCAAGGGTACTGATAGGGTTTCATTATCAGTATCATCTCTTTTACTTGGTTGAGAACTTTCATCAAACTTAACATGAATAGTCTCCTCAACAGTCTTAGAAGTAAGATTATAAACCCTATAAGCTTTCGAAGATAAAGAATATCCTAGAAAAATTCCTGAATAATTCTTATAATCGAATTTATCTAGAATTTCCTTTGTATTCAATATAGTACACTTGCAACCAAATGGATGGAAGTAAGATATGTTAGGCTTCCTTCCTTTCCACAACTCATATGGAGTTTTCTTCAACAAGAGTCGCAAAAGTATTCTATTTTAAATATAACAACTTGTATTCACAGCTTCTGCCTAGAAATACTTAGGAAGATTCATTTCAGACAGCATAGTCCTTGCGATTTCCTTAATCGTCCTATTCTTCCTTTCAGCAACTCCATTTTGTTGTGGAGTTCTAAGAGCAGAGAAATTATGGAAAATTCCATTCTCCTCACAAAATATCCTGAATTTCTCATTCTCAAACTCACCACCGTGATCACTTCTAATACTGGTAATAGAAACTCCTTTTTCATTCTATAATTTTTTGGAAAGCACTTTAAAACACTTAAAAGACTCATCCTTGTGTGATAAGAATAATATCCAATAAAATCTAGTGAAGTCATCAACAACTACGAGACCATACTTCTTTCCGCCAAGACTCAATATCCTAGTTGGACCAAATAAATTCATATGTAACAATTCTAGAGGTCTAGATCAAATTACAATATTTTTAGAAGAAAAAGTTGTTTTAACCTGTTTTCCTTTATGATAACTTTCTTAAAAGAAATCCTTGTTAAAACTTGTTTTTGGTAATCCTCTTACCAAGTCATATTTAATCAACTTTGAAATATGTTTAAAACTAACATGACTTAGCTTTTTATACCAAATCAGTTTTTCTTCATCAGTTGATATAAAGAAAGAAATATTTTGACTTTGTGAATCTTCTAAATTGATTTTGTAAAGATTGTTTCGTCTTTTGGCAGAAAAGAATATGGACCCATCCTTGTTTTTGACT
>JAOSBP010007526.1:0-11237 GCA_027563825.1 Erythroxylum mucronatum | reverse complement strand
AAAGAAGTATAACATCAACAACAATAATTAATTATTATTATTATTATTATTATTATTATTATTATTATTATCACAAAATTTATAATAATAATTAATAATAATAAGATAATAATTATTAATTAATAATAATAATAAGATAATAATTATTAATAATAATTAATAATAATAATAATAAATTAATAATAATAATAATTAATAATTAATAATTAATAACAATAATAATAATAACAATAACAATAATAATAATAATAATAATAATGAAGATGATGATGATGAGTTTAATAATTAATATTAATAATAAATAAGATAATAATAATAATAATTAATAATAATAATAAGATAATAATTAATTAATTATTAATAATAATAATTAATAGGATAATAAATAATAATAATAATAATAATAATAATAATAGTAATAATAATAATAATAAGATAATAATTAATAATAATAATTAATAATAACGACGACGACGACGACGACGAGTTTAATAATATAATTAAGAATAAAAATTGCTTATGTGGGGGGTATAAATGATAACCACTATATTGTAATGAAAACTTGATACCCACCCTTTTTGAGGGTTTAGTGGATTCTCAAATTTAATGTAATGAATCAGTTTCTTTGGAATTGAAAACCAAAAGCAAACACTATTTTTTACGATCATTCCATTCCTTCATTCTCAAACCCTCAAACCAAACGCCTCCTAATATATAACAAAAATTATATAACTGAAATATTATTCAAAATCATTAGATACATGTCTATGTATTATATATGAAAGTAAATTCATGCAGATCATAATATCTTCAATTAATAACGTATTTTAGTTATTTTACGTATAACATACAGACACACAGATGCGCGCACCCGCCTCGCACACACACTTAATCTTCAGCTAACTTCTCCTTGTTTTTATTTCCTTTCATCAGATGGCCTTGCCAGGAGGTTTATTAGAGGCAAGCAACGCGCTTAGGTTGATCACCCATCCCCAGCTTATGATCAAAAGTTGGCACTGAAGCTAACGCTGGTAGTAATTGAGGTAATCTTGTTCATGACAATAGATTTTATTTTCTGTCCATGAGAACTAACCTCACTCAACAGCTTGGAGGATCAGCATGGTGGACACTGAGGGCTGCAAGTAGGCAAAAGAGAAGTGGTTAATAGTACATTATAACATCGATAATTCAAAACTACAAATACTTGAGGAAGTTAAATTGCTATTTGTTATTTGTATTGAAACGCTAATGGGAAGGTGTGGAGGGCGAATCAAGATTTGTTTATTCAACCCTCTCCTCTGTCTAAGGGATTGATAAAGAAAATGAAATCCAAATCGACTCGGGAATTGGGATTCAAGCTTTAAAAAGAAAAACAATCAAGCAAGTCCTATGCACGAGCAATTAAGTTAAATGTTATGGACCTGTGGTAGGCGCTTCATGCGGATTGTCGCCGTTAAAATTGCTGTATGTTTCCTGTGATTAAGGAGAGAAACGTGGCAAGTAATGTACAACTGTAATGGATTACCTTTTCCCCGCACTCCACTTTTATAATAATATTGTAGAAAATACAACTGTCATACCTTTTCCACCTTTTCAATTAACTAACACTATGTATGTTTCAATTTCCATAAATTGCACCTTCTTACTTTCTAGGAATTAATTAAAAGAGTTCCAAGGCTAACAGGGTATTTGGAATGATAGAAATTGAATTCAATTCAAGTATTTGGAAATAGAAAAAAGGGATGAGTTCATCATCTTTTATAAATTGAATTTACCTGAAAAATTATCGGAATTGAATTACGAACTGGGACTCCAATTCTTCTTTTGAACGTTGAAATTATCCTTCCAATAATATCAATCTAACTCTATCATATATCTCTTCACCTCAAGCAGCCCTTCCCACCTCATATAGCTCTTCATATCAAGAAACGGAATAACAACACCTTTTCCACAAATTTAGTGCTTCTCACCATATCCAGGTTTTCCTTTTTCCTTGTTCATGGGTATCTTTTCCTTTTTCATTTTTTTGTCTATGATCATTGTTCTCTTTTAGATTCTTTTTCTATTATCTTCATAATTTGGTTTAGTCTAATGTCATTTGCAATCAATTTTTTCTTTTCATTTTAATAATGAACTTTTTTGATGATATCACTTATAATGAAATTGATGTTTATAACTTGGTGCATGTAAGTGTGAATGTTTATTATTTAATAAGATTATTTTTTAGTCGATGGTAAAAATGTCATATGAAATAATTAAATTCATTTTGATTGTGTTACAAACAGTGTAATTGAATTCAATTCTAATATTACTGAGTTTGTTCCAAACAGTGTAAATTGAATTGAATTAAATTCAATTTTATTAATGCAATTGAATCCAATTCGTTAATGAATTCAATTCGAAGGTTTTCACTAGGTTAAAAGTTTGTTTTTGCAAATTATGAGAGAGAAAAATAGAACCACAAATGGAATGAAGATTTAGGGTTTGAGTTGATTATAATATGGTCTTAATGATTGTTCTGTTCCACTAAATTAAAGAATGATGTATCCATTGAGCATTGATCTGAGTGGTTAGTTGGGAATTAGTCTAAGTACTTCTAAGCATCGTTCAAACAGTTTATGAAGAAATGATAGTTGAAAGGTCAACAATCCCTCCAAGTGGATGAAACTAATGATCCTTGAGAATGGAAGCATTCGGTTGCATAATTTGCATCTTAAGTTGCCCGATCCTCGTCACCTGTCCAACGCCAACACATGCTTGATGCTTGGGATTAGTATTACAATTCAACGAGTTCCAAACTTTGTTTGAATTGAGAAAATAGTCGACGCCATCAGAATGGATCTTTTCTTTACCTTTTACTTGCCGACCATATGAAGAAGTGGTGGATTAGGCCGATCTATTTTATTATCACATGAATTGGGAAAAAGAGTGGCGTTGCAATAAATGATTGTGATAAGGGGATTCTCCTTGCGAGTTACGACAATGCGGACAGACACAAGTACAAGTCATTCCCCAGAATAAATACTTTGGGTTATGTTGTGTGTTTCGACCCATTTAGCCAATCACGTCAAGAAAAGTGTCTAAACTTCTTTTACAATATTTAGCACAAGCTCACGCCAACCTTAATTATAATTATAAATGTCTCTGTTGTAATGTTCATGTATGCCTCCAATAAACATGTGGCTTCTGGCATCTGGAACACGTCTTCTGTACCCCTTATCCATTGCCTTCTATTTTTCTTTGTTCTTAATTATCTAATTTATTGCATTGGATGGTTGAGATCAAAGAAAAATTGGGTAGGCACAAAATAGTAGTCCAGATCTTCTGTCTAATATTATGGTATCTAATTGTGTTCAATAAATCTCAGCCATTTATTTATGTGGGACTCGCATGAATCTTGCATGGGTCCCGCAAAATAAATGACTGAAATTTTATAAGACAGAATAAGACAGAGTAAAACTGGACAGAGGATCTGATTTCACAGAATAGGGATGCAGAAGATTTGATGCCTTGCCATCTCAGGTCATCCCGTGCAAGTAAATAAGGACACTTATTTAACTCCAAGGTGCAGGTGAGTTAGTAAGAGGCTCTCCAGGCTTAAGTGAGGTCGTGGGTTCAAACTCTCTCGTGTATACAGCTGTTTAAAATTTGGGGCCAGAGCTTTGCCTCCCGTAAGGAACCTATCCGGCTCAAGCGAGGATTAGTCTGAGTGTGAATGGCTTAAAAGTACCTTCCTATAGTTAGGACCCTTCTAAGATACCTCGTGGGCAGCAAAAAAAAAAAACAACAATAACACTTATTTTCAATTTTTTTAAAAACCTGTGGTATATGTTGATTTCAAAATTCAGCGCTTGATAAAATCAAAAGCAAAATCCAGATACGATTTTATATTTGAACCAAAAAATGAAATATAGTTATGAATTTGGATAAGAATTTCACAAAATATCTCAGCATTGATTTCTAAAACAGAAAAAATCTTCGGAAAAAAGAAAAAAAATGATGTTATTTTTACCAAACAAGGAAAGAAGTTAAATGAGACGTCCGAGGAAGGACGGATATTATTCTTGCTTCCAAACAGTGCAAATCATACAAGAGATGCGATGCGAGCGGAAGCAGATGAAAAAAGGCGCACGGCCACCCAAACCCCATCCTCCTCTTTCATGACTGCACGTTTGCACGTGCCCCCCACTTTCTTTTTTGTTTAACTTGTACTACACTACAAGCGTTCTTTGTTTCGTTTTTTTCATTTCTCATAGGCTACAAGAATTATTATGTATATATTATATTCTTATTGCTTACCTATTTCCCCTTCCACCTAGTTCCTACCTCTAATTAGTACAAATACCCATTTAGCCCAGCTGTTTCTTGGTTAGGAGCGGATTAAATGAGACTTCCTTTCCAAACATTTAAGAAGGGAGATTCTCATTCTATCTCATCACATTTTCGTAATCTTATTTCAATATGCGTTTTGAGATTATAATAAATTAAACCAAGCTACTAAAAGCTCCCTCCCTCCCTCCCTCCCTGCCTCTCGGCTACGACAAGGCTCTGAGAGAGGGGACCATCAGAGAGTGAGACAGCTAAATTAACAAACCAGAAGCAGAGGAACGCTGGTTTATTATGCATGAAGACGACGTCGTAGCCAGGGGCCCTAATAAGAGTTAAATGCAACGGTTGCCGAGTAGCGGCCACAGCACGCCGTCTCCGCCACAGTCACCTCTCCGGTCGCCGCGGTACCGCAGCCGGTATAAGGCCGACCGGTTCAGCCCGGCGGGCCGGACCCTGGCGCACCGGCTCGCTTGGCTTCTCATCTCCGTTCTGCTACGTCGCCAGGGGATTTTCCTCTTCGCGCCTCTTTTATACATCTCCGGTATGTTGCTGTACATGGGAACTGCGTCGTTTGATGTTGTTCCGGTGATTAAGCATAAGCCTGCTCCGGGATCCGTTTATAAAAGTCCTCGGGTTTATGAGAAGCTCCGACCCGAAATGAACGCTGATAATTCCTCTGCTGATGCGGTGAGGATCGTTGTTTATACTGATTCATAGTCATTAGCCGACCTTTTTTAGATCTAATCGGTAGAAATTTGAAAGACGGGGCTTTTTGAAAATCTAGCTTTAGATTTGGTTTGTTGCTAGGTTGAGTGTTTAAACGTTTTGCTTATTGATTTAACATTCTAGGTCTTGAGAGAGCTTGTTCTCTAAATTCATTTCACAATGCACAGGCTGCTCTTTTCACTCTGCTATTCCTTTATACTGAGAATTTGAGTTTAACGGTACTTAACTATGTCTAGTGAATGTATTGTCTCAAAGATACACAATTAACTAGCTTTTCTTTCAGCTTGCAATTTTGTTTCCTGTTGGCATTGGTTTGTTTTATGATTTCTTTTGTTAATTCTTCCACTTGCTTATATTACATTTAAATTGATTGTAGTTATCCACCATATGGAAAAACTCGTATAAAGGTGGTGAGTGGAGACCATGTGTGAAATCGTCTCCTGGAGGTATGAATTATGTTGAAGATATGAATGCGGTATTTTGATAACATCATAAAAACCTTTCATTTCTTTAGATATTTGATAAAACAGTCATTTTGGGTTCACTGTTGTGTTGCTCGACTTGTTTTGATTTAATAATTTTTGAATGAACATAGGGATGCTTGGTTTTCAGTTTTTGAGCTATAATTAATGGCTCATAATAATTGTTTGAATCAACTTGAGGGTTTGTACTACTGAGTTGTACTGCACCTTTTGTTGAATCCTTGAAACACATGATCACAAAATATCAAGGAAATTGTCATTGTAAATTTTGTTTGTTGCTATGGAAACTAAGATCAAATGCTGCCTGGTCTAAGTAACAGGTCTCCTATTATTGGAGAAATAATTTGGTTAAGAATAAGATTCTGAGCATTTTGCAATCTGTCAGGTAGTTTACTTCTGATGAATAGGAGTGATAGCATTTAGTCATCTGACCCTAACACATACACATTCACCTTTATCCAAGAATGAGATTTTGTATGATTTTGAGAAGCCGCAGTGGTGTATATATGTGCTGAGATTTCTATTCCCCAAACTCTTAAAGTAACTTTAGGTTGTTATTTAGATACTTTTATTGGATAGTTATCTTAATATTTGTGAACATCTTGTGAATTACATATGTGTTGGATCCCCTCTTTCTGATCCCCAGGATTCAGTTCTCTAGAAGAAATCTATTCCTTTCAATTGATGGACACCATTTTGTAACTTTGACAAGGTTGTGCTGATTTTCAATAATGTGTGTAACCGCTTTTCATGATGAAAAAAGTAGGATAGTTAGGGTAAAAGTTAACTGTTGATTCTTTTGGAGGATTTTATGAAGTGTTAAGCTTCAATTTTGTTGCTACCACTTAGGCTTTTAGCTCCACAATAGCATGGACTAACATGTGTGAGAATATGTCCTGTGTACAAATCACCTTCCTTCTTGGCTAAATGATTGGACAATGTATAAGGTCTATATGATGTCGCCAGATATTTCTGATTTGAATTGTTTATGGAGTAGCTTTTTTTTCACCTTTGTATAGATGAATATGCTGCCTGCATAATTTATGTTCGCAGTTTTTGTGTATTCCAAATGTGTGTGTCTCGTCACATCTTTGTTTTATCCATATTTTCTTTTCTGGTTGTGTTTTATCTCAGGCTTACCTGAATCAAATGGTTACATATATGTTGAAGCAAATGGTGGCCTTAATCAACAGAGGACATCGGTTGGTGCATCTCTTTCAATCATCATGACTGCATTCACCTTGTTAGTTACAACATTTTTCCATAATGGAGGAACTGTTAGGTTTACACTAACTACAATTATTCTTAATTTGCAGATATGCAATGCAGTGGCTGTGGCAGGTTATCTTAATGCAACACTTCTGATTCCGAACTTCCACTTTCATAGCATTTGGAGAGATCCTAGGTTAGTTAGCTCTTCTTGTCCAATGCTGCACCTATAATTATAAATTTCCATTTATCATATGCTTTAGAGTTGATTAGAAATCCAATTTCTGGTTTCTTCTATTTAGAAATTCAACATATCCTGTAATTTCATTTTACCTATTGATGATGGATACTGCAGTTACTTCCTTCTGTATTCATTGGATGTACCCAGTGGTGTTTAAAGTAGTTTGTCTATTCAAAAGTAGCTGCCATTATTTGGTCTCTGCTTAGTTTGTCCATCGTTTTCCTTTAATTTTGAGTTCTGATTTGTGACAAATTCCCATCAGTGTATTATTCTTGGATCAGATGCCTGGAAGACTGCTATTACCAAATCTTCTTTATTGAAAATTTTACTTAATTTAGGGCAGCTTACATGTATGATGTCTGTCCAATAATTTTATTCCAAGATAAAACGAGCTATCTTAATTGATTTTTTCTATGATCACAATGCAATTGGGTATTCTTATCGTGGTTTTTACGTTCAGAGTTTGTTCTCAAGGTTTGATATATTGATAATGCATTGCAGTTTTTCTTAACCTGTTCCTGAAACTGATGGATTTATATTTTAATTCTCCAGCAAGTTTAGAGATATCTATGATGAAGAATTTTTCATCAATACCTTGCAAAATGATGTAAGGGTTGTTGATAAGATTCCAGAATATCTCATGGACCGTTTTGATCACAACTTGACCAATGTCTATAACTTCAGAGTAAAAGCATGGTCGCCAATATCATATTATAGGGATGTAGTACTTCCAAGGCTACTAGAAGAAAAGTAAGTGAGTAGATACAGTACATTGTTGTATATAGTCTCTCTCTTCACATGCGGGCACACACAGAGACACTTACACATAATCAAATGCACACACGGATTAATTAAACCGGGTTATTACATGATGTTTGTGGAACTATTTGATTGTGCTTGGTTGGCCAATATATTAATATTAGTTTGCTTATTGAATTTCTTTTTTGTATTTCTGATAATGTTATCAGGGTTATAAGGATATCTCCTTTCGCAAATCGTTTGTCATTTGATGCACCGCCTCCAGTCCAACGGCTTAGGTGTTTGGCAAATTATGAAGCTTTAAGGTTTTCAAGTCCCATATTGACTCTGGGGCAAACCTTGGTTGCAAGAATGAAAGAACGCAGTGTAGTTCATGGTGGAAAATATGTGTCAGTGCATCTTCGCTTTGAGGAGGTTAGTGTTAATTACTTAAGAGGTGTTTACTATTACTGGTTTCTGCTCACCATCAGGATCATTCAAACCTTTTTCTTGCCAATTTTTAAGATCCTTGCTAATATGCAGGACATGGTTGCATTCTCTTGCTGTATTTTTGATGGTGGAGAGCAGGAAGACAGAGACATGAAAGCAGCAAGGGAAAGGGGTTGGAAGGGAAAATTTACAAAGCCTGGTCGAACTATCCGTCCTGGAGCAATTAGGCTTAATGGGAAATGTCCCCTTACACCTTTAGAGGTATTATGTTCCTTTTCATATTTGCCTCATTCCATTTGATGGTGATATTGAGCGTTGTACTTTCAATGCAGTTTAACTATCATTAGAGCACTTGCTTGATATGCTGTTATGATGGATGAAGTCTGAATGGTTGTTTTGTACTGTAGATCCCTAACATACAAGGAAAAAAAATTGTTCTCCTTTACATTATGAATGTTCATACTACTACTCCCTGGCCCATTCTAGAGGTCGTTTGGGAAGATACACATGCTCATTTCCACATTATTGCTCTTTGATCATCAACCTTAAACAATATGTGCATGTGTCAGTGTTGCCTTCGTAAATAAATAGCTAGTCTATGAATGTATATCCATTTTTGGTGGCATATAACTGATGTCTGTGCTACTGCTTGCATTGAGAAAAGTCTAATGTTAGTCAGAATTGTTAAGCAAGAATATTGCACATGAGCCTTTGACATATCTTACTTTTCTGTCCTTGTGAGTCAGAATTGTTAAACAAGAATATTGCACTTGAACCTTTGGAATATCTTACTTTTCTGCCCCGTGGATTTTATGTTAGTATACCCTCACATTTATTTTCCTTTTCCCTTTTATCAGGTTGGTCTGATGCTTAGGGGCATAGGTTTTGATAAAAACACATACATATATTTGGCTTCTGGCAAGATATACAATGCTGAAAAGTATATGGCCCCACTCCTAGAAATGTTTCCAAATTTGCAAACAAAAGAGATGTTGGCATCGGAAGAAGAACTTGCTTCTTTTAAGGTACGAAACATTTGTGATCTCGTTCATGGTATGATTTAGCATTATTTATGACTGGACATGGATTACTTGTTCCAGAACTTCTCTTCTAGAATGGCAGCGCTAGACTACACTGTTTGTCTTCACAGTGAGGTATTTGTTACGACACAAGGTGGAAATTTCCCTCATTTTCTGATGGGCCACAGAAGATTCTTGTATGGTGGACACTCCAAAACAATCAGACCAGACAAGCGGAAGCTGGCGTTACTTTTTGATAATCCAAACATTGGGTATACATTTATTCATCTGCTTTTTTATAATTATTTTCTGTTAAATAACTGTACTCCTGTGGGTGAACAAAAATGCCTTGACATTAAGTCAAATTACTTAATGGTTGAGCTACAATCGAAGCCATGCTTTTTCATTGTTGTTTGTCAGATTCCTTTTTCTTTTAAGTCTCAGAACAAGGATATTACTTTTTCTTTTAAGTCTCAGAACAAGGACTGATTTTTTTCTGCTTTCTGGGTGATTGATGTGGTCTGGAAGGAACAAAATTGATGGAAATGGTATTGATGTTTTTTCCTGATGGAAAATAAAAGTAGTAACAAAGTCAGACAGCTATCTGAATTTTTTAGTGTTCTTTAATAAATGAAATCTTACACACAATCTAGTTGCATTTGTCTTTTCTTTTCATGCACATCTTGTGCACATGCGGGGTTACTAGATATTGCTGAGTTCAGTGGCCTGCAGATCTTGCTGCTTTATTCCTACTTCATGTATTTTATATAAAAAATAGGATAAATTATTGGAAAAGTAAAAGTACTAGAGAAATTTCATTTGTAAACTAGACTTCTAGCTTGGATTTGATAAGATGCATAAGGTTTCTGGGTTTGCCCAATGATGACATACAGTCAACCCTCTCCAGTTAAAACCAGTTGACAAACCATTTTCTGTTTAAGCCATTTCCATTTATCAGTTTTGACCATCTATGATTTAGAAAAGTCTATCGAATATCCATTCTATTGTCCTTAATTGTGTTATTTATTTTCTTACAACTTTAGTGTGACTAATGATTTGCAAAAAGTGATTATAATCGCATTAACCCTTTGTTCCCAGGTGGAAGAATTTCAAGAGGCACATGTTGAGTATGCGGGCACACAGTGATTCGAAAGGTTTTGAACTAAAGCGGCCCAATGATTCCCTATACACATTTCCGTGTCCTGATTGCATGTGCCGAATGAACAAAACAGAATTATCAGCCGCGTGATCGGATTGAAGAGATACATTGATGCTTGCTTCCTCTGCCTTGTTATTACTGTGGGCACATCTTGCTACTGACACCATTTTTAAGTGTTGAGATTCTTTGATTTTTTTTGACCCTGCAACGTAGTGAGATGCATGCACTTCAGTTTGGGAGCTACGAGGATCAATAATTCATTCCTGGATTGGAAGAAAGGTTGATGTACATTGATGGAGGAGTTACATGGGTAGGTATTTGCCTAACTGAGCATTGTTTTCATACATGCGGCTGGCTGTATCTAACAAGCTGTAAAAATAACACAAAATTCTTTGGTACCCTCCCCTGTAAAGTAATTGGAGATCATTCACAATGTAGAAACATCAACTTTGTGTACATTTGCAGAAACCAAGGGAACTCATTTTTCTAGCATCACATTTTTTTTCCTTTAACAGGAGGCTCCCTCTCAACCATAGCTGTTACCTATTGTTTGTCGATTCTACTTCCGTCTGTTTGTTAGGGGATGATGGCTCTTTTAACTAAGGGGCCGTTTGGTTCCACTTCCGTTTTTCTGTTGTTGTTTTTAGTTTTAGTTTCCTGTTTTTGGTTTCTGTTTTTTTTTTAAAAAAAACGAAAACCTGTTTGGTTGAGATTTATAATATAAAAACTGAAAACAAAAACTTGTTTGGTTAAGATTTTTAATAAAAATTAAAAACAAAAATTTGTTTGATTTTATTAACATGTTTTTATTTTTGTAATTATAATAATTATAATATAATACATTATGTCGTCCTCATGTCACTGCAAAAACCAAATCCAGAGCG
>JAOSBP010007433.1:0-11243 GCA_027563825.1 Erythroxylum mucronatum | reverse complement strand
CAACTTTTCACCACTTGAAATACAAACATGCACAAATCAAAAGGGCTTTATTCAAGGTTGTATTGGGCTATAGGTAAAGGTAAGGATTGATAAATGAAAAGGGTAAAAATCATAAACATTAGCAAAGAATCTAACTACTTGTGGATACACAATTTCAATCACAAAGGAGTCAACAAAGTCATTCCGTATGGAGATAGATTACACTCTATAATTTGTTTTTCACTGTCATTTTTTTCTTTTCTTTTTTTAGTTAATGAAATATATTGATATTTAAGATCAGGGGACAACAGTATAACACATAATTCAAGTCTCAATCTCTTCAATTTCCTTTCATCCTTTTCTTTTCCTTGCCTTCTATATTTCTTCAAATAAGTTTGACATAAATTTTGGTTAGAATGCCTACTTACATTTGTGATGGGTGAAAAAATTAAAGGTTTTAGTTTTTTACTATAGGTTTATCAAGAAAAAGGGTTCAACTCAAAAGTTTAACAAAGTCTATTGAATTGGATTGGCTTTTTAAGCTAAAGGTTTAAAACAAAAAGGGCCTATATCATTTTTATGGACAAATGTATAGATGTGATCTCAAGTCAATTCCAAGTAAGTTCTAGAGAAAAATTCACCTTAGAAGATAATCACACATCAAAGAAATACAAATTAATATAGATGTTTCAATCTTTTAGGCCCAAAAACTCATAGGTTAATGCAGTTCACCACAATTATACACCATGTTTAGTCATATGATTGCCAAACGTTGACTAAGGTATAAGCTTGTATTTCTTAACTAAGTGGCATCTATTGTCCTAAAAATATAACTCAAGTTATGCACTACTAAGTCATTAAAAATGGAAGTATAGAAAGTGTCAAAGTTGGCTAATAAATTGCAAACAAGTCAATAAGCATTCAAAAAGCTTTCGTAAAGATTCCTAAATATCAGTTATATAGAACATACCCCACCTCCACACCTAATCTATACATCGTAAGTCGATCGCCTAAGTCATGGGGTTGATGGGTAGGGAGGTTCTAATCCTTTGTGTGTCCAATATGTTATCAAATTGTGCTCTATGCGGTGCATCTAACGTTCAAGTCAAGCCAAACGAGCATCTAAGTTAGCCTAGGGAGGTTGGCTACTACTCTGCATAGGTGAACAACCCGACTCTTTGTGGTTGGACGTGGATTGGAAGGGACAGCTGGACTTGGATAAGTAAAGGATATCCTCCCATGACTCATTTCAACCATTTCCTTCCTGCACAAACATTCCAAACCCAAAGGTTCTATAGCACAAGCCACAAGCATGTCAGCATTTTTATAATCCAATAAATTCAAATTAATGGCCAATTGAGTGATTTAGGACCTTAATATTAATGGTTTGGATTTCTTGTTTAACATAGATTGAAATTGAGTCAGAAACCAAAAACCCAGTTAATAGGAATTTGTTTGTCAATACACCATAAAAAATAAAATTCAGCCTTAGAAAGTGTACTAGCAGAATCCTGTCGCCCTAAAAAATTGTACGCTAACAGTTGATGTATGATTTTGAAAATAAGATTTTTTAAATATGAACTCTTAGATGCACTAGCATTTTATGGTTGAGGATCGATAGATCATTGAGTCCATAGTTTAGAGGCATGAGAATCAGTATGATAATCACAGCTGGAACTTACAAATGGTTCATTCTTAATGTCATCGACTGATATAAAACTCGTAGCAACTTTAAAGTCAGCAATAGATAACATAAATTCTTGGACCATAAGTCTAAATTTAACAATTCCCTTAATAAACAAGTCAAATTCTTCATGGGAATTAAATTAAAAGGTGATGTAAAATTCTTGTGTCAATTCAGGACAATTAACTTTAACAAATTCATTCCAACAAATTTGCCCAACCAATTGCTCAAAGGAATTACGAATTTGTAAAGCATCAATAGTGTCAGTCATAACATACTTACATGGGTAAATTTTTCATTGGCTCAATTGTTGAAATCTCTGATTATCCTTTAGTAGTTGAAAAGAAGCGAAAGCCCCACTTCATGAGTTCCATTGGCTTCTCCTTTTGATTTGCTTACCTTTTCGAGTTCAATTTCTATTTGTAGGGCCTTGGGATGGTTCAGAAATCGGAGGAATGGATGGAGACGATGTTGTAGCTGTGGTATCCGATAGAGATTGGGTGTTAACCAATGTCAGGATTGCTGAAGCTAACCGACATGAGTCACTCTTCTTACATGGCATGGTCCTAATCTGTAGAATTGGACAAACCTTAAATAACAAAAATAAAAGCACAAAACCAATAAAAATTTTGAACTAGTGGGTGGTGTTAGTTACGGTGGTAAGGAGGGTAAAAGGTTGGGGGTTTTCATTAGAATAATATGGGTGTGGGATAAATTTGTAGTGAGTGAGTGAAATTTTAGTGGGTGAAAGAAATTGGAGTGGGTGAAGGAAAGAGGAAAGGATGAATGAAAATGTAAGGTTGAATTGTATTAAGCGGGTGAAATGGTAGTGGGTGGGGGGAAAGAATTTTTTTTAATCATTAGTAAACTAGAATTGAAAATATTAACGTGTGAAAATACTAAAGGAAATGAAATATAATTGACAGCTAAAAACACAAGAAATTAAACAAATTAAAAAATGAGAAATACTAAAAAATAAAAATAAAATTAAGAATGAAATTTTTTGCTTGCCCCCAAATGCACTTCTTTTAAGTCGTTAGCTGGACGTATTTATGGACTCACTTGATCAGACATAGATTGGGGCTACCGGCTTTTTCTCTTCCACATTCTCGACTGGAGAATTCTCATAGTATGGTTTCAAGCAGTGTCCATTAACGTTAAACACCTTGGAAGTATCTAAACTTTGAATTTCTACTGTACCATGAGAAAATACATTAGTAACAACAAATGGTCTGAGCCAGTGAGATCATAATTTTCCCGAAAATAGCTTAAGCTTTGATTGATAAAGAAGAACTTTCTATCCTAGTAAAAATTGGTTACTTAAAATAATTTTATCATGAAAAACTTTAGTATTTTCCTTATAAATTTTCATATTTTCATAAGCCTCATTACACATCTCTTATAACTCTTGCAATTGCAACTTGCTATTGTTACCCGCCTTTACCAAATCCATATTTAACTGCTTCATAACCCAGTAGGCTCTATGTTCTGTTTCCATAGGCAATTGACAAGATTGACCGAAAACTAACCTGTACAGCGACATGCCTATTGGAGTTTTGTAAGTAGTTTGATAGGCCCATAAGGCATCATCTAAATGTAAGGTCCAATCTTTTCTATCAAGATTCACCACTTTTTTCCAAAATTGATTTAATTTCCCAGTTGGAGACTTCAAATTGTCCACTCATCTGCAGATGATATGCAGTCAAAATATGATGTGAAACACCATGTTTCTTCATCAATGTTCCAACAATTTTATTGTAGAAATGATTTCTCCTGTCACTAATCATAGCTCGAGGTATTCCATACCAGACAAAAATGTTAGATTTGAAAAAATTGACTACAACCTTAGCATCGTTTGTATGAGTAGCTTTCACCTCTATCCACTTTGACATATAATCCATAGCTAGAATGATATAAGTCTTACCAAAATATGAAGGAAAAGGACCCATAAAGTCAATTCCCCATTCATAAAAAATTTCGCATACCAGGATATTTGTAGGTGGAATTTGATCTCTTCGTCTCAGACTACTTGTTCTTTGGCAACAATCATAAGACTTATAAAACATGTAAGTATCATAAAATAATTTGGGCCAAAATAAACCACATTTAAGAATTTTACGAGTTGTTCTTTTGGGGGTAAAGTATCCCCTACACACAGATGAGTGGAAAAAATTTAATATGGAAGGAATTTCATCATTTGCAATCCACCTTTTAATAATTTGATCAGCACAAAATTTCCAAAGATGAGGTTCATCCCATATGTAATATTTAGTCTCTTGTTTAATTTTTATCCTTTTCTCCTTGAGATAAATCACTAGGTAAGGACTTAGTCACCAAGAAATTTACTATGTCAACATACCATGGAATTACTTGTTGGATTGCAAAGAGACTTTCATTTGGAAATTCATCTTGGAAAACATTAGATGTATTGGGTAGAGTGATCCGGCTGAGATGATAGGCCACTAAGATTTCAACTCCCTTCTTGTCGTGTATTTCTAACTCAAATTTTTATAGGAGTAAGATCCATTTAATCAACCTTGGTTTTAGTTCTTTCTTAGATACCAAATATTTTAGAGCTGCATGGTCTAAATAAATGATCACTCATGTACCCCATAGGTAAGATTGAAAATTTTCCAACCCAAAAACTATAACCAAGAATTCTTTTTCCGCCATGGAATAATTCTTCTGAGCATCGTTAAGTGTCATAGAGGTATAGTAAATGACATGAGGTACTTTGTCCACTTTTTGACCCAAAGCTACTCCAACTGCACAATCCAATGCATCGCACATTAATTCAAAGGGAATGTCCCACTTCGTTGGTTGAATTATTGGGGCTGTAGTGAGTCATTCCTTTAGTTCATCAAATGCAATTTTGCATAGCTCATCAAAATCAAATTCACATCTTATTAAAGTAGTCTACACAGGGGTCAAGCAATCTTCGAAAAAACTTTAATAAATCGCCAATAAAATCCTGCATGACCAAGAAAAGGGCAAACTTTCTACACAGTTGCGGGTAAGGTAAAGATCTTATAACATCTATCTCAGCCTTATCAATCTTAATTTCCTTAAAAGAGACTATATAACCCAATATTATGCCTTAATCAACCATAAAATTACAATTTTCATAATTTAAAACCAAATTAGTCTCAATGTAATGTTTAAGCACTTCTTAAGGTTGATAATGCATGTTCAAAAGATTCTCTATAAACCATAAAGTCATCCATGAAAACTCCCCTATAATCTTCCATAAGATTAGAGAAAATGCTTACCATACACCTTTAAAATGTTGCTAGTGCATTACGCATCCCAAATGACATTCTTTGGTAGGCAAAGGTGCTGAATGGACACGTGAAAGTTGTTTCCTCTTGGTCCTTTGGTGTATCCAAAATTTGATGATAACCTAAATAACCATCTAGATAGCAATATTGAGATATACCTATAAGTCTTTCAAGCATTTGGTCAATAAATGGAAGTGGAAAATGATCTTTTCTAGTAACCGAATTTAGCTTCCTATAATCTATGCAAACTCTCTACCCATTTTGAACACTTACTCAATTTCTATCTAAAATGGAATAGATAATTCCAGCATCAAGAAGCTTCAAGATTTCCTTTTTCACCACCTCTATCATAGGTGGATTTAAATGATGTTGGGATTGCCTTATCTCTTTGGCTTCATCTTCCATCAAAATTCGATGGATACAAATGGTGGGACTACTGCCTTTTAAATTAGTTACCATTTATCCAATGGCTTGCTTATGTTGTCTTAGCACTTGTATCAACTGTTTTTCCTGCAAAGGAGTGAGTTTATTTGAGATAATAACAGGTAACGTATCTTGCTCACTTAAAAATATGTATTTTAGATGGCTAGGCAAATTTTTCAGCTCCAATGTAGGTGGTTGAATCAACGGAGGCAATAACTTGGAGCTTTCAGGACAACTCCGCGTAAGGTAATTGCTTCAATATTTGCTTGGTTTTCTCCAAATTACAAAACATGGATTCAAGTCCGTTATTGGGCACGAACATCTCTATAAGTAACTGTCACTACAACACATCTCCAATTTTAAGGATTGTCTCAAGTTCATCTCTTCTATTTAAGGAAGAATTTTTCTGCACCATAGTGTCAATAAAATCCACTGAAACTACTGGTTGTTCATCATTTAAAAATTTCATGGCATTTTATATATTGAATTTAATTAATTCACCATCAAATTTCATAGTCAATCATCCATCATAAACATCAATTTTTGTTCTAGTGGTTTTTAAGAATGACCTTCCAAATAAAATTGGAGTTGAAGAGTATACATGCTCACTACCCATCTGCAAAATGTAAAAATCAGTTGGAAAAGCGTTTCACCTACTTGAACCAAAATATCCTCAAACATGCCCTTCGGATAAGTATTTGAACAATCCGCTAATTGAATCACTACATTAGTTTCTTTAAGGGGCCCCATGTTTAAGGACTTGTAATTTATTGGTGTACCCAAATCTGACATAGCTTTTTCAATTCTTAGATCACCAATTTTATAGGGAATAGTGAACATACCTTGGTCTTGACATTTAGGTGGTAGCTTTTCTTCTATAGTAATGGAGAAACATTCTCTCCTAATTGTACTTTCTTATCAAATTTCAATTTCCGTTTTAAAGTGTAGACTTCCTTTAGAAATTTAGTATAATGAGGAATATTTTTAATGGGATCAAGCAAAGGAATATTTACCTAGACTTTTCTGAAAGTCTCCAATATATCTTTCTCTTGCTCCTGTTTCTTTACTTTGACAAATTGACTAGGAAAAGAGAGTGGCACAACAAATTTCTGCAGATCTGAATGTGCTTTTTCTGGTTGGTTAGGTAATTCCTTTCTTGCTTCTTCGATTTCCCTCTTTGAGATTTTTAGAGAAGGTTCCTTCAATTCTTTGCCACTCTACAACATGACAACTTTGGCACTTTGCTTGGGATTGATTTTTATTTGAGCAGGAAATTTTCTAAAATTTTGTGCCTAATCGATTGATGACTGCTACCATTTAGCTTAATTGATTTTTAAGATTTTGAATGCTAGCTTGAGTATCTTGCTAAAATGTCATGGTGTTAGTGGCCAAATATTTAACTATATCTTCCAAAGAGAACTTACCTTTGGAATTAGGTGCCATTTGTTGATGTTGTCTAGGAATATAAGTTTGCCTATATTGCTGGAAATTTGAAGTAGCTTGTTGTCTTTGAGAGTTCCCATAACGCATATTTGGATGGTCATGCCAACCCAAATTATAGGTGTTCGAGAATGGATCATATTTTCTTTGAGTTTGCCTAGCAAATCCTCCCACGACATTAACTTGTTTTGTATTTTCTTCTTGCAAAACCGAACATGCATCAGTAGAGTATCCCAACATTAAACATATTTCACACGCCCTTGCTTATTCTTTCTTTTTGACTACGAGTTGCTACACCAAAGATGTAAGATCGTCTAATCTCTTCTCCAACGTTGACACATTCACCTCATTCACTTGTTTTGAACTATGGCTAGAACATATCCCAAATTGTTATGTATTGGAAGCCATGTTCGTTATGAAATCTCTTGTGGCTTCTGGTGTTTTGTCAACCAAAGCTCCGCCATTTGTAGCATCGATCATACTCCCATCTGTAAGCAAAAGACCTTCGTAGAAGTATTGAATAAATAGTTGATCGATTATTTGGTGGTGATGACAGCTTGCACAAAGCTTCTTGATTCTTTCCTAATATTCATATAGTGTCTCACCCGTGTGTTGTCGAATGCCACAAATTTCTTTTCTAATATTGGTAGCTCTTAACACTGGAAAATAGTTTTCAATGAATGGTCTCTTCATTTTTGTTGAACCCCGGATTCTTTCTTGGAAATTAGAAATTATTAAATGAATGAAATGGGTGATTTTGTGTATGTATGTGTTGTGGGTGGTTTAGAGTTAAATGAAATGGATGTGGAAAGAAGTGGATTTTGGTTTTGTTGACTTGGAAGTAGAAAGTTTGACTTTTTGAGGATGAGAGTTGACTTTTTGATTTGGGCGAAATTTGAGAAAATGATCTACATGAAACTTGTAGATTATGTTGAGAGTTTTCAGTAGCCATAAAGAATGATATTTTTCAATATCGGAGCTAGAAGGTACGATCGATCAAAGTCTTGATGTCGTTTAGGATTGAGTGTCCAGGACAAAAACTTTTGAATGACTTTTGACCCTTATAAAGTGAGAAATTGCCCTTAGGGTCTTCATGAAAGTTGTAGGATTCATTTTGATCCTTATATTGACATAAAATATGACATGTTTGGAGTTTGGAGTTGAAAGATAGAAATTTTCAAAGTTAAGTCCTTGTTTAGGGATATATTAATTTGGATAGAAAGTTTGATTGAGTTTTGAATCCTTTTAGTGATGAAATTGATTTTCAAGTTCTTCAAGGAAGTTGTAGAACTTCCTTTAAACTTTTTATTGATACCAAATTGGTTAAATTTGGAGTTTGGGATCAAAATTTACAAATTTTTGAAGTTCTGTGTTTTAAAAAAAAGAGGGAAAAATAGAAGCAGCCATTTCGCGATTGCGAGCTGGCTGTTTTTGGCCAAGGCTCGCACTGGCGAGCCGTCGCACTTGTGAGCCTTCGGTTTTCTTCGGCTCGCGATCGTGAGCCGGCTGCTACAGTGCGACTCCTAATTTTTAAATTTTTTAAAATTTTCCCACTCTTTTGTTTATAAATTCTCCGTTCGACGTCCGATTGATTTTTGAAGCGTTGGATTCCTAAGACTGTCACCTATTTGTTCGTGGACAATTATGAATTTTAGAGATTAAATTGAGGATGATTGATTGAAATCTAAGTAAGATAGGTTGGATACTTTTCTGAACATGGCTCGGTATTTTGAGAAATTCGGGAGCTGTGGAACTCCGATTGAGTTGATTCTTGAGGCAAAATAAAATTGAGATATGGGGCTACAAGTCATATGAAGGGATCGAATTTCAATTTAGTCCCTAAGATGGTCAATTTCTGGATTGAAGTTGGGTTAATGTTCAGTCTCGGATTAGTTAGAGCTGAAAGAGTATTTTGGTCATAACTCCTTCATTTCTGAACCGATTTGAGCGTTTTTTGTATCATTTTAAAGATGAGACATAGAGGAACATTTTTCGAGAAGAAAATTTTGCCAAATTATGTCATTTACCTGCTCAAAATACCGAAGAAAGATAACAATTTTTTAAATGCTAAGTGCAAGGGCAATTTCGGAAATCCACTTAAGTTGCATAGTTAGAAGGCTTAAATTGAGGGGCTCTTTGGTCTTTCCCTCCCTCATTAAATGACATGGCTTTTTAAACCTAAGGGGGTGTCGTTTAAAGAGAAGAAAAGTTACGAAAATGAAGAAGAGAAAAAGAAACAAAAAAGAAACAAAAAAGAAGAAGAGAGAAGGGAGAAGCATTCGGTGAAGTCGAAGGAGAAAAAGGAGAAAGCTAGGTCGGTTTTGATGGCTTCAAGAGGATTTTCGAGTGGATTTAAGAGGAAAAAGAGGGAAGAGCATGAAAGCTTCCTATGGAGCCAATAAATCCGAAAATTTGAAGAGAAAGAAGGTAAGAGAAAAACTTTGATCTTTAGATTTGTAGTGAGATGTTGGTTTATTTGACTTAAAATTGATATGGATTTGGTTTTGCTAAGGTTAATTGAAGTGATTAGCTAAGATGATGCTTAATTTTGGTTAATTGATTAATTAGGGTTTATGCCCAATTTTTACGATTTGGGGGTTTTGGAAGTTTTTTATTTAGATGGCTTAAATATATGAGGAATTTGTGTTTTCTAAGATTAATTTGAGTAATTATGTATTTACAATGTTAAATATGGATGATTTCGGTTTAGGAAATTTTAATTTGGAGGAAAGAAGGAAGCTTTGGAGAAATTGAAGCATTGGATAAGCTTCTAGCATGGATTTGAGGTGGGTAATGTATTTATATTTTGAATTATAAGTTTTGTATGAGTTTTTTAAAAAATCAAGAATGAAAATTGCTTTGAAAAATTATTGTTTATGTTTGAAAAACCAAGAAGAAGATAAAATATTTGTAAATTGATGTTTTAGAAATGATTAGATAAATTATTACAATCGTTTTGGATAATTTGATAAAAATTGATGAAATTTCCGAAATTCTTTATTTATGAAAGAATTGACGAATTATGAAAATTGTTACATTTATTGATTTTGAAAGTTTAATTAAGAAAGTGTTATTTTATGATATTTGAAATTTTTTAGGAAATTATGTTTTTGAAAAATTAAGAAGAGAAAAGATTTCGAAAATTTATTTAAGGAATTATTATTCATTATGTTTGAATTATTTAAAGAAATTGTTTTGTTTAGGACAATTTAAATAAAATGATTAAATTGATTATATTCATTGATTTTGAATGTTTTGATACAAATGAAATAATTGTTAAATTAAATTTTTTTGATTAATTTGATAAATTGATTACTTATAAAAAGACTTGCATACTTTGATTTAATATTTGAGAAATTCTTTGTGTTTTAAATGATTAAAATATCGTTTATAAAAATGTTTGAAAAATTTATGATTTCCGAATATTTTCGGAATTAGTTATAAAATATTGTTTATGAAAATGTTTGAAAAATTTATGATTTCCGAATACTTTCGAAATTGATTATAAAATATTGTTTATAAAAGTGTTTGAAAAATTATGATTTTCGAATAATTTTGGAAGTGTTTATAAAGAAAAATTATGATTTCCTAATATTTGTGAAATTGCTTATAAAGTAGTGTTTATGTAAATGTTTGAAAATTATGATTTTAGTATGATTAAATTCCTTGCTTTTGGAATAATTTGAGAAAATTGTTATATGTTCAATGATTTGAAAAACTGAAAATTTTTAAGTTCGAATGTTTTTAAGAATAGTTACAAGTTTTAAAATGTTTGATAAATTAAGAAAATTTCTGAAATTACGAAAAATGGTATAAAGGTTCAATTTCTTGTTTTCAAATGATTTGTGAAATTGATTGAAAAAGTTGGAAAGTATTGAATTTTATTGTTTTCGAATGTTTTGGAAAATGTTACGAGTTTTAAAATGAATTGAGAAATTAAGAAAGATTCTGAAATTCAATGATTTTGTAAGGATTTAAGAAATCGTTTAATTTGTTAAATTCGTTATTTTCGACAAATTTGATAAGTTATGAAAATAGTTTCGGATGATTTGAATAAAATGTTTTTAATCGTTCCTTCATTGATAATGTTTTGATAAAATTGAAATAATTGTTAAATTCATTGTGTTTGAAGGTTTTAGTCATTGTTATAATTGTTGCATCCTAGAGAAATTTGTGAATTGCTATGTGACATTATGTGCATTTTGGAAATGTCAATTTGTTTGATATGGCATTGTGTTTGAATCATCTGATGATTTGCAAAAAAAATTGTTTCAATCTTAATTGATTGAAATTCTATTATATGAATTGATTTGATGTGTTGAATTTGTGATTGTTACTGTGTCTAGTAAGACACGACATGACAAATTGAATTTTCGAAATGTGCCTTCGGGCAATCTGATTTTATAAGTATGAATATGTGTATTATGTGGGTTTGGTTA
>JAOSBP010007376.1:0-11246 GCA_027563825.1 Erythroxylum mucronatum | reverse complement strand
GGATTGCCGTTAGGTTTAGGTCTTTACGTGAGTCGTAGCGTTTGCATGGGAGTCTAACACCTGATGGACCGAATGGGTTGTGGTCATTGGGCCGTCGATATCCAGGCCCGAGGTTGGGCCGGTCAAGGCCGGTCCAGCCATCCCGACCAAATAGCATCGATCTCATCCTCTTACACTTGTCCAGAAAAGAAAAGTCTACTATTGCTAACTTAACTTATGAAGACAAGGAAAAGGTGTCGTTTATCACCAAGAAAATTCCCATTTTATAACAATTAGTAGATTTGATATCCAAACAGGGCATACATGTTTCAAATAGGTTAAACAACTTTAAAATGTCAGGTTCTTAAAATTTGATCTCTTTTGGATTTTTCTTTAAACTATATTTTGTTTTTAACTTCTTTTCAAATGGTAATATTAATTGGCTCAAATGATTGGCATATCTAGTCACGTTAGGAATTAAGAAAGAGCAGCCAAATTCAATATAGGGACAACAAAAAAGTGATAATGACCATCCATCATAAAAATAATAAGAATAAAAATCCATAACTTTCTCTTTTCATTTGTATTCCTCTTCTTTAGATCTTCAGTTTGAAATTCACATAATGTTTTATGTGATTAGTGTTTTATGGGATTTTTAAAAACATATCATACTATATTATCATATTTAGTTACAAATTTACTAGTAATTATAGATGCTTTACAATTATCATCTTTTGTTTTCATGTAAACATCATTACTATTGTGGTCAAACCATAGAATGACATGAATGGTGGTTACCTTTAGTGTATGTAATTTGTACACATATGAGGCATGGTACCAACACATTTTCTTCGGTCATGCTTGAAATTTTCCAATGATTATTTCCAAGTCTTAAGTTCTTTTTTCATTTTTAGTGATTCCTAAAACTATTGGTTTTATGGAGGTAGATATCATAGTAGAACTATTAGTGAGAAATCAAGTTTGATAAAGTAGGATTGCAACTTAATAAAAATGTAATAATGGACAAGGTTAAAATGAAAAAGATTAGTCCAAGTTTCATGCTCAACTTCATTGCTTGTTTCAATTAAAACTTATTATGTTAACTTTTAATGAGTCATCATTATGTTATTCAAAGCTTCATCGTTAATCGTCTATCGTCTCTGATTATCTGTCTGTCTAAGTAAGTCATCAAAATTTTGTTCAATTTTTATGTTCCTCTTTAATAGAGAAGAATTTGTGTTTAGGTTTTGTGTGAATGGAATCTCAGTTTTGTGTGATGTTGTTTGGAATTTTTTTGGATTGAGTTTTAAGCATTAAATACATGATTTGTTGTATAAAGCCCTGGGATGGTATGTAGGCTAGAAACCTATGATGCAAGTCTGATGAGGCCTATCGGTAAAATATTCCACGAGCCTAGGAGTCACAACGAGAAGACCCTTTCTTGATTCATGTGGTCTAACAATGCCACGTACCATATTGTTTGTTTAAATTCAAACTTAGTATGTGAACCGGTATTTCATCATTTTGGACTAGTAACATAAGTAATCCATTTATAATTATGGATGATCTAAGGCATAATAAACCTTTAGGATGGTATATAGGTTGGAAACCCATGATGTAGCTCCGATGAGACTTATCGATGCAATATTCCACAAGCCTAGAGTTACAATGAGAAGACCCTTTACTGATTTATGTGGTCTAATAATGCTACGTACCATATTGTTTCTTTGAATTCAAACTTAGTATGTGAACTTGTATTTCATAATTTCGGGCTAGTAACATAAGAAATTCATCTATAATTATGGATGATCCCTAGGATGTTATATAGGCTAATGATGTAACTCCGATGAGGCTTATCGGTGAAATATTCTATGAGCCTAAAAATCACAACGAGATTCTCGATTTATATGGTATAATAATGCCATATACCATATTGTTTGTTTGAATTCAAACTTAGTATATCAACTTGTATTGTTTTATCATTATGTTATTTAGAACTTAAATTGCATTTAGTAATTTAGTAATTTACTTTTAATTATATAGCTAGATGGATAAAAGTTGGAAGTCTCGTCAGAAATGGTCCACTGAACACTTCGAAGGAGGTAAGAGTTTCATGTATTTTATGTGATGTTTGAGTTATGTTTATACGGAATTTTGATGTTTGAGTTATAGAAATCCAATATAATGGTTCCTAGTAGAAACAAAGGTAAGAAGGTGGCAAGTATCAAAATTGTTCCTCACCCATAATAACTAGATGAATCAAATCTTAGCCAATAATAACAATCGAATTCATCCACCAATGAAGTCAGATAGAAATAACCTCCATCTGCCTCAACTAGTGTAGAGGGATTTGCAGGTTTGTTAATCTTTAACACCTACAAATAGACTTATTCTCAAATATATATTTACATGTTTAATGTGTTTTTTCTTATCATTATTCATTTGTTGTCAGGTTCTAATATCAATGTCAAAAAAAGAGGTAGAGGTATAACTAAAGGTTGTGAGTTGTAACGAATGAATGTTGCAATGAACAGTAAGTTATCTGTAATATTGATACCAAGATTGTCCTCTAGACAAGATTCAATCAACAAAAATTGCCTAGTGAGTTGACGGTAATTGCTATGAGTTGCCTTACCTAAAGCATGCCAAGTAGTTAAAGGAAGACAACTTTCTAGAGAATTCTTTGGATAAAGTTTCGGTAAATTTTCAATTTATTTAATTATATGCAATATTGTTTTACTTATTTAAAGATTAATTTCATTTTTACTTGTTGTTCATAGATGAATTTGAATATCGTCGATCTAGACAACCCTGATGTTTCAAACTGTATGACTTCACTATTGAAACAAAGCACCAGGGATCGTCATTATCAGCTGCATCAATATTACAAATCTTTTCCTTTAGATGAGGAGGTAAGGAGATATGTTCCCAAATGGATGTCTCCAGAAAATTGGAGCAATATGTGTGATTGTTGGGCCTCTCCCAACGTTCAGGTTTGTTTTCTTGCTCTTTACATTTGCTTCTATTAATCTTGTTACACTATTTAATAACTCTTTCTTTTCTTTATTTAGTAAAAGTTTGAGAAAGCCAAGAAGAATAGAGGAAAAAAATGAAAAATCCTCAAAACCAAGGCTCCAAATCATTTGCTGTCCTACAAAATGATATGTAAGTTCTTTATTTAGAAGTTATAATTATATCAGTAAACACAATATTATTTATTATATTTTGTATTTTTCCCATAAAACAGAGTCAGAAGGAACTGCATAGAGAAGAGTATGTTATGATCACACTTTGCAAACTAAAACACTGTAAGGAAGGTGAAGGGTAGATTTATGAAGAAGCGTAAAATAACTATGTAAGTATAAAATTTTGTTTAAATTTTAAGTTTATTTATTTATATAGTACTAACTAATAATATTTGAATTGAATATCGATTTTTAAAAAAAAATTTAGAATAAGATGTAGGAGTTGTTACAAACATCAATGTCTGACGGAAATGAACCAAATATAGATGATATTTGCAACAAGGTGTTTGGTATACGATCTCGACACATCAGAGGGCTTAGTTTTTACCCTAAGCCAACTGCTCCATCCTCATCAAGACCAACATACATTTAACATCTTGGAAAGAAAAACTTAGTCAAGCATGCAAAGTACCTAAGAAAATTACTTGGCCCAGATTATGTAAGCAGTGATTGTGAAAGCGAGTCTGAGTGATTAAACTAACCGTTGTATTTTTTGTGTATAAGTATTTTTGTAGTTGTAATTCAAATCTTGTAAAAAAATCAAATTTAATGATATTTTATTTTTTTATATACAATGCTTCAAATTTTCAATTATTTTTGTATAATAAATTAACAAAAAAATCTAAATATTATATACAATAATATGGATTTAAAATGTTACAAATAATCATAATTAACATTGTATAACATTTAGGTAAAATGAATATTAAAATTTTGACTACTTTTTACAAAACATAGATAAAAACATTTCGCTACGTTTTCAAAAACATAACTAAAAACTTTTGACTACATTTATGGAAACGTAGTTAAAAACTTTTGGCTATACTTATGGAAATGTAGCTAAAAATAATTTGCTATGTTTTTGGAATGTAGCTAAAAAATTTTGGCTACATTTGAAAAAACGTACCTAATTATTTTAAAAACTTTTAGCTACATTTCAGAAAATGTAGCTAATGATCTTTAGCTACGAAAAGTAAGTGTAACAAAAAAGTATCGGCGACAATTTTTCAAAACGTCGCCTATACTTTTTTGCTATGAAAATAAAGTGTAGGAAAAAATATTAGCGAAGATTAGAAAAAATGTTGTCTATAGTTTTCTGTTATAGGGGTTTGGCAATGTTTTCGGCGACGAATACAAATCGTCATTAATGTTTATTAGCAACGATTTTGTAAATTTTAGCGACGAAATAAATCGTCGCTGAAAGTCCTTTTTAATGTAGTACTATTCTCATGTTCTTTGAATCTCTCTCTAAGATGCCTCCAATCTCTAAATCCATCACTTGCTAATGCACTCTGTTTGCTGTTAAACTTAAATAACTTACAATCAAAAAAATATTTTATCCACATGTTTAGAGTAAACTAACCATTTTCTATCGCTAGTCTCTCCCTTACTCAATTTTCTAGAATAATAAGAATATGAAAAATGTCAAAAGAAACAAAAGATTCAATTCCTTTATAAGCCTTTTTTCAAATAAAATGTTCCTAGCTTTATTATCAATATTATCCCAATTTCTCGGATCATAAATATCTAATGAATAGATTAGTTGCTCATCTGCCTTTAAATTTTCTAAATTGAATTCATTTGTTACATGATCATGCTCACTTAAATAACTAACATCCTCTAAAATATGAATCTTATCACTTAAATTTTCATTAGGTAGTTTACAGGATTATTATAAAGGACACCATTGGCAAGCTAACTAAAGCACTAATGGCCAAGCAAGCACCATCCTCTTTTGTTATTAATGAGCATGATGAGCTCTTTATTGACTATATATTCACTCCCTAATATTTAGTGATTAATGTTATCATGTGCTTAAGATACTTATTTTGGTTCATATTTTGTTTTAGGTACAAATTGGAAGAACAAAAAATAAAATGAGCTAAAAGCATATCTTTAAAGCTATCTTATTAATGTTCAATCTTATTTTCATTTTTGGAATAAGGAGATAAATTAGGGTGAAGATAGGACCAAAAAAATGAAAGAAATGAAGTTCCTGTAACCTACACAGTTGTGTATAGAACTGTGAAACTCTTTGGAAGCGTGTAGGATCACAAAAAACACAGTTTCAGCATCTCCTGTAACCTACACAACTACATAAGTGGCCATGTAGCTCACTAAGATCGTGTATATTTATGAACTAAGGAAAAAATGACATACACATTCAACTTCCCAAACCATAATTTTTACTATAAAAGACATTTAAGTGGCCAAAGAAAGGAAGAAGAGTTTTAAAAGCATAAAAGTGGGCAAAATTCTTACTTCCTTGAGATTTACAAAGAACTAACCTTCTTCCTTCCAATTCAAAGGGGATATCAAATTCAACCAAACCCCCCATATCCTAAACGTCGATTCATTCATTACAAAAGCTAGACACACACTATATGTTGATACGATCCCTACTCACCACTACTATAAATTTAGTTGTGCAGAGTTATGTTTTATTTTCTAGTGTGTTCAAACTAATTAAAAAAAATTAAAACTAAACTAATGAAAGTAAATCAAATCAAACTATAGAAAAGTGATAAGATATACAAATAATTTTCGAATCCAGTTCCTAGTTTAATCTCAACCTTCACACAAGTAAGCACACTTGATTGTCATGTTATTCTCATGCCTCTCTTTGAAACTATTAACCGTAGATTAACAATAAGCTCTATTAACCCAAGTTTTCTCTTAAGTTGTGTCTAATCAAAATAAGGTCTAGCTATCAAACAACCTAGAAAAATCTCTCTTGAATTAGTATACTACATTATGTACTAGGAAAATAGGTTAATCTAGGTAACAACCATATAGACAGGTCATTTAACCTAGCTATGTTATCCCTAATGATTCACAACCATTAATTTACTATAAATGAATCAGAGTTACAATTATTACGTATTGTAATCTAGATTCTAGCAATGGTTTTATACATAAATATTCTATTAAGATTGAGAACATTAATCATTCATACATGAATCTCAAAACATTAAACAAAGAACAACAAAATCAATCTTAAAAAGAAAATGAAAATAACACTACAAGATTAAGAGATGCCTAAATATGTTTTTCGGCTCGATATCCCCTTAGAACTAAAAGGAAGAAGGTTAGTTCTTTATAGATCTCAAAGAAGTAAGAATTCTTCTCACTTTCATGCTTCTAAAACTCTACTCCCTTTGTTTAGCCGCTTAAATGTCCTTTTATAGTAAAACTTAGGATTTTAGGAGATACACGGTTAGCTACACGACCATATAACTGATTGTGTATATCATTTTTGTCCCCAATTTGCAAAAATGCATGATCTTGGTGAGTTACATGGTTAATTACATGGTCGTGTAGGTTGTAAGAGATGCAGAAACTGTGTTTTCATGATCTTACATGCTTCTAAAGAGTGTCATGGTCTTATACACGACTGTATAGGTTGCAGGAACTTCATTTCTTGTCCCATGTTCACCCTAATTCATCTCCTTCTTATTCAACAAATACAGATAAGTTTGAACATCGATAGGATGGCTCCAAAGATATGCTTTTAGCTCATTTTAGTTTTTGTTCTTCCAACTTGTACCTAAAACAAAATATAAACCATATTTTAAGCATAACATAACATTAATCTCTAAGTATTAGGGAGTAAATATATAGTCAATCAAGCACTCATCAATTTCCCTCACATTTAGATTTTGATCTTCCTTGAGTAAAACAAAAAATCATAATCATAATCATAATTGAAAACACTTTCCCCTTTTCCATATTTCCTAAGAATAGATAGCTAAGAGAAAAAAGGAATAACTTTCAAAACCATGACAAGAAATAAGCATTTAATGTTTTTACTCATGATCAATCAATAATCATTCCCTTTAAAAACTGAGAAATCTCGGGTCAGACTTTGACAAGACATGTTTAAAAAGAAGATAGATCAATAAGTACACTTAAACACTATTCATGATCAAGACGTTGCGCGACTTTGCATATCATTCCAGTTCTCCACCACTAAACATTTTACATGCATAATCATAAATCAAAGGATTTTTCAAGGTTATAATGGGGGTAAAGGTTAAGGTGAGAAGTATGTAGATCATGTAGTTATGCTTCTTGATAGTGGGTCAACAAACAATTTTATTAATAAGAAAATGACAAGCCTACTGTAATTACCTATGGTAACAACTAAACCATTCATAGTGAAAATGGTGAATGACAAACTCTTAAAGTGTTTTGGATGGTTTGAGAATGATTAAATCCTAATCCAAGGTACAACATTTAATTTAACTCTCTATTCTTTACTACTAATTGGCTTGGATTTGGTGTTAGGAGTCTAATGAATAAATCAGTTAGTCACAATGATGTGTAATTGGAAAGACATAATAATGAGTTTTAATGGAAAAAATCAGTCTTACAAGTTACAAGGTGTTGATTGTCAACCCATTCAAGCCACATCAATAAAAGCTATGTCCAAAGAACTACAATAGGAACCCTCTTTGTTTGCTATTTGCCTGGTCAATAAAGAGGGAGACACCAAATGAACTCCACCTAGATATGCAACTCTTGCTACAAAATTTTAAAGACATTTTTGAAGAACCAAAGCAACTACCCCTGAAAAAAGAACTAAAACACCATATCAATATTAAGAATGAAACTATAATTTTCAATATTAGGCCATATAGGTATGCCTATTTTAAAAGGCCAAAATAAAAAGGCAAGTTCACAACATGTTGAAATTAGGGCTAGTAAAACCAAATTGAAGCCCATTTTCTTCGCCTATCCTATTAGTCAAAAGGAAAGACAACACTTCGTGTTTTTGTGATGATTATCAACAACCTAATGCAGCCACAAGAAAAGAGAAATTTTCAATTCCTGCTATTAATGACATGGTAGATGAACTTTATATAGTTATTTTTTTTACAAATATTGATTTAATATGAAGTTATTACAAATTTTGGGGACATTTTCAAATTTGCATTTTGCACTATAAGGGTTATTATAAATGTTTACTCATGCGTTTTGGGTTGTATAATGCCCCTTATACTTTTCATTCTATTATAAATTTTGTATTTTGTCCTTACCTTCATAAATTTGTACTATTTTTTAATGATAGTTTAAGTTATGGCCCCAATTGGACCATACATCTTAAACATGTTAAAATGGCTTTTGAAATATTAAGGAATCATACATTTTTGTCAAATTGAGTAAATGTGAGTTAAACAAGCAAGAAATAGAATATTTAGGTGACATTGCTACCTCCCAAGGGGTAAAAGTAGATTCAAATAAAATCACTGTCATTGCTCAATCCTTTACCAATTTCTTAAATATTGGACATTTTTAGTAGACTGTAGGAGTAAAATCAGCCTTTGAAGCTCTCAAATAAACACTGACATCTATACTAACATTGGCTACGCCTAACTTTTTGATGAACCATTTATTATTGAAAGTGATGCATCAGGCGGTAGTATAAGAGAGATGCTCACTTAACATGGGCAACCAATTGCATTCATGAGCCGAGCCTTGGATGTTTCTTAACAACCATGGTCTATCTATGCCAAAGAAATGCTTACCATAATTCAAGTGATTCGTACTTAATGACCTTATTTATTAGGTCAAAAATTCTTCCTTCAGGTAGATCAATGTAACCTTAAATACTTGTTGAAACAACGGACAACAACTCTAGAATAATAGAAATAGGTTGCTAAACTATTTGGGTACAACTTTGAAATTATTTATAAAGTAGGTCTTGAAAATTCTATAGCAGATGCCTTGTTTAGATTGATGGATAGTCCAAGCCTCAATGTGGTATTACTTCCACAAACATTGCTATAGGATAAAATTAAGACTGAAGTTGTCGGTCATCCTTACTTGTAGTAAATTAGTAAGAAAAAAACCAGGAACTCCTTAAACGTGGTGAAACAGGTTGGTATATTATAAGGGTCAGGTAGTTGTCCCTTTTAATTCTTCAGGTAGTTGTCCCTTTTAATTCTTATGTAATCCAATAACTTCTAAATGATTTTGATGCGTCTTCATTTGGAGGTCACTCTGATGTTTTGCAAACATACAAAAGGCTAGCTAAACAATTTTATAGGCCATTAATGCACAGAGTGATTCAAGATTATATATAGCTTCCTATAAAGTGTGTTAATGAAATAAAAGTAAGACTCTATCTCGGGCCAGTTTACTCCATCCCTTATCAATTCCTTGTCAAGATTAGGATAACATTACCTTGGATTTTATAGACGGATTACCTCCATCTAATGGAAGAATGTTATCTTTATGGTGGATGATTGCTTAAGAAAATTAGCTCATTTCGAGCCATTATCTCATCCTTAGACACTAAAAATGGTTGCTGAAAAATTCGTGGAAGGAGTTGTCAAGTTTTATTGTATGCCAAGATCAATAATTAACGATAGAGATCCGATATTCATTAGCCATTTCTGGAAAGAATGTTTTAAGTTGTCTCATACCTAACTTGGTATGAGTTCAGTTTATCATCCACAAACCAACGGCCAAATAAAGGTAACAAATCATTGTCTCGAACAATATTTACGTTGTCTTGTTGCCAACAACCCTGAAAATGATATTCTTTCTTCCATAGGTTGAGTTTTGGTACAACACAAACTATCATTCTTTTACTAGTATGAATCCATTCCAAGCATTATATGGTAAATTGCCACTTGTTACTCCATGTTACCACATTGGTACGGTACCTCTCTAGTTAATGAGGTAGACTAATCGCTGGCTTCTCGGGATATGGTATTATATCAAATTATAGCTAACTGGCTTGCTGCAGCTAATAGAATGAAGCAGATGGTTGAATCTAGAAGATGAGAAGTGACGTTTGAGGTGGGAGATTTAGTATTTCTAAAGCTCCATCCATATCATCAGCACCCTATTATCAAAAGAGCCTTTCAAAAGTTGGCGAGTCGTTCATATTGCCCATATAAGATTGAAGAAAAGATTAGAAAAGTTACCTACAAGCTTATGTTAAGGTTTTTGGCTCCTTTGTTGTCCCATATTAGTTGGGGACAACAAATGAGCAAGGGCTTTTACCTATATAAGGAGGTTGCTACCTCCTTGTTTAGTGCACCAACCAAAGTCAAAGATTTGTAGTACAAATTTGACTCTAGTTAAATTCCTCCTTTGAGGTGAGAGTTGGAGAGTTTGTCTTGGGTATTTCTTTGTGGGTATGTTGGTGTATTAGGGGATTGGGTGAGAGGAAAAATTGTGTGACTGTAAGAATTTTTCACATAGTGTATTTTCTTCTTGTTGCCCGTGGTTTTTCTCGGGTTTGAGAGTTTCCACGTAAATTCTCTTGTGTTATTATTTTCTGATGTTTTTTGTCTATTAAATATCCTTGGGTGTGGGTTTGGGAGTTCTAAATTCCTAACAAGTGGTATCAGAACCAAGGTGCGTTTTTCTTGGAAATTCTGAATATGCTTTATGGTCGCAGTTTTGACTGATCTTTCACATCAGAAAAGGGTTTTTTGAGAAAGGTTTATTTGGTGCGGTGGAGCTTTGGTGTGGTAGTGTGGTAATATACTGGGCCCCGTTCCTGAAGCCCAACCTTGGGGTCGAACCACAATTCCGAGACCCAACGATCCGAACCGAAAGCGAAAACGTTAGATCTTATAGGGTAATTAATTTCAACAAACCCTAAAACAACAAATCAACAAAACAACAAGGAGGATGTCCGTTAAACGGACATCGAATGGACTAAATGCCCAAATCTCACCCGAGAGTGTCCGTTAAACGGACACTCAAGTCCGTTAAATGGACACGCTCTAGATAAAAACCTTAACTTTCCCGAGGCTGTCCGTTAAGCGAACACACATGTCCGTTAAGCGGACACGCATTGGACAGAAATCCAAATTCACCCGAATGTGTTCGTTAAACGGACACACATGTCCGTCTAACAGACAGGCACTGGACAGGGTGACCCATTTCACCCGAGAGTGTCCGTTAAACGGACACACATGTCCGCCTAACGGACACACCCTGGACAACTAGTCCAGACACTTTCAAACCTCTTCCAACCCCTAACTTCCAACCTAACATCTT
>JAOSBP010007307.1:0-11252 GCA_027563825.1 Erythroxylum mucronatum | reverse complement strand
CCCCTTTTTGATGATAACAAATAATCATAGTTTTTAGAAAGATAGTATTATTTATAAGACGATATACAATTGAAAAACTTGTAAACTTTATCTTCTATACTTTTCTTCTTCTTCTCTTCTCTTCTCTTCTCTTCTCTTCTTCTTTTCTTCTTCTTTTGTTCTTCTCTTCTCCTTCTCCCCCTATCTTTCTCATTTTCTCCTTTCTCCACCTATTTGTTATTGATCAAAAAATAATGAAAGAAGATGTCGATCGAGTATATTATACTACACAAGCAGAGCGTCAGACGCATAATTCCCTGTTGGGTGGCTCCATCGATCTGCACCTTTAACCAGGCGCACAGGTCAGAAGGCATGTTTAGAGCTTCGACCAGGCATGCGAAAGTTCCTCGGGCAGCAACTTGTCGGTCGTTGAGCCTTCTTCGGGACCGTCATCATCAGTGGTCGCTGTCAATGACGATTTTGCGTATGAAACGGATGGTTTCTGGCCGACGCAAGAAACCTTGGAGGAACCGGGCCGTATGCCTTGAGTATCTCACGTCTACGGTGTTGTTGAAGACCGGGCGTGCAGCATAGTAGAAAGATCAGCTCACTATAGAATTTCATTTGACTGAGTAAATATACTAAGAACTACGTCGTTCTATCGAACCGGCGTTATAATTGTTAATTAAGTCCATCTTTATATTCGGAATATACGCGATCAATTTAAGAAAGAGATGTGGAATTTCTACGGATCGTCCAATATTCGTCAAGTTTACAACATAACAACAAGGGGCTCGATACATCATTGTGATTGGGATGATATCTTGCCTTCATGTGCTCTCCGACACGTCAGGTTGCTCCCTTACTTCAGCCGGATCTCTCCCTCTTTGATGAAAAGCGGTTCATGGGGTACACCATCTCCGTCGTGATCCCACCGCCGACGATCATCTCGGACTTTGTTGCCCCCCCGGGCCTCCACCAGATACTTGACCGCCAAGAAAATATTCCTTAATAAGCCGCTGTCGAAAGGTGGATGTGGCTTTACTAAAAGCGTATTGGTGGGCTTGAATCTTATCTGTTACCCGCCTAGCCGGAGGGGAGAAGATGAGAAAATGAGGCTGAGGGCTAGACGGCGAGTGCCCCGCCGATGAATTCCCGGTACTCTGTAAACAAGAATCATCGCATGCGCTGAATGCCAGACACGCTCAACAACCCTCAGTATCAGGTTCTGCCTTATCACATTCACAAGACCAGCAAGAGTGTTCAGGAGGACACCCCAAAAGCGCAGCTGTATCATGACTGGAGTTACGACGGCCACATCAGGCATGCGAGCTTCATCGTCTTCAGTGTGTCGAGATGTTCTGCGCCCGTATGTCTATGGACCACTGATGACTCATCGCATACGCGTCCTCAAACTATTACCAGCCGTTCTCGACCAGGAAGCAGTCTTTTGTCAAATCGAAGAATGGGCTGACCCGTTTCCGAATGCCAACGACGGTTACGAAGCACTTTCATGGTGTTGGGGCGACGGTCGCAGGGAGACGGACATCACAATCTATGAGAATGATGAGGTCTACTCCTTTCCCGTGTGCGCACATCTCTACGAAGCCATCAAGGCGCTTCGCTACGTCAACCGTGCCAGATTTCTCTGGATCGATGCGATCTGCATAAATCAGGACGACGTGACGGAACGCAACCAGCAAGTGGCCAAGATGGACGAGGTTTATGGCAATGCGACAAACGTTTGCGTGTGGCTGGGAGCTTCGACCGAGACCACCAGAGCTGCGCTTGAGTTTGTCAGATTGTACTTCAACTTCGACTCATTCGAAGGCTTCTACGAAAACCCAAAGTACATCCGATCGTGGATTGCCATGCTCAATCTCATGAAACAGCCATGGTTTCGTAGACGTTGGGTAGTGCAAGAAATCTCGCTTGCTCGAAAAGCAAGCGTCCACTGCGGTAGGGATCTTGTTGCATGGGAGGCATTCTGTGCCGTCGCCGTTGACTTCGAGACTTCTGCCGAACAACTTTCGGCGCTGATCAAGCAGGACAAAGACTACGGTCACGTCAATGATTTCTTCGAAGAAGTTTCCGCCCTCGAAGCTATCAGGCTTGTCAAGATCACGAATCGGTTCAGACGATCAGCCGGTGGCCTCATGCATCGTGCCAGCTCTCTCGAAGATCTTGTCATGGAATTGCTCACATTCGAGAGCAGTGAGCCTAGGGACACCGTGTATGCACTCCTGGCGTTGGCAAAAGACTGCAATCGCTCCGTTGAGAGTATGCCTACGCATATACAAGGGGAACGCCTCACAGAGAAACAGTGAAGAGCGCTATCTCTTATTTCGAGTCTCCTCCCGACGCCGTATCGACAGCGCTACATCGTCAACTACGATCAACATGTGGTTGACGTTTATCAACAATTCATCGCATTTGCAATCTCGAAGAGGGATCCCTCTCGTGCACTTGACGTTCTCTGCAGGCCATTCGCCCATCTGCCCAGAAAATCCGACGGTAAGGAATCTGGTACTCTACCTTCTTGGATTGCCGGCAGAAGTGGCGCTCCCTTTGATAAGCATAAAGTCAGAGGCCTGCAGGACGGCGAAGAGAGGTTTCTGATGGAACGCCAACGTGGGAATATTTTCGTGAGCACACCGAGTTCAACGACTCATTACAACGCGGCTGGATCCAAAGCCTACGACAAAACCAAGTTACGTTTTAGAAAGAGACGGGATCACCACAGTTTGCTGATCGACGGAGGCTTCATTCTGGATACCATCACAGAGATCGAGCAAGTTTCTCAGCTGGGAAACATTCCCGCAGGATGGTTGCAGCAACGCCGGAGGTTCAACGATATCGATCCAAACATATTCTGGCGAGCGCTGGTTGCTGACAGGGGACCCACCGGAGATCCTACACCGTTATACTACAAGAACGCCATCGACGCCGCTTTGGATCAGGCGTCGGATGAGACCACCTTCGACGTCAAGAGACATATCCACAACTCCACGTCCAAGATCGCAGCGGAAGCGCTCCGTCAGGTTCAAGATACGATCTGGGAGCGATGCCTGGTTGTGACCAAACGCGGTTTTCTCGGTCTAGCTCCTCGGACTACGCAAAGGGGTGATATTGTGTGCATTCTGCACGGTTGCAGCGTTCCCGTCATCATGAGAAGAATCGAGAAAACCGAGAAAGAGATGGAGATGGAGGTCGAGGACGACCTCCGTACACAGCTTCCTCAGATCAAGAAATTTGCAGGACGTGCGATTCGACATCTTCGAAAAAAACTAGAGGCCAGTAGTTCCAAGTCGTTGAACAGAAGGGCGGCCATACAGCTCCAACAACATTCGACTCCAGAGGTTTCAAGGCGAGACTCAACTTTGGGGCAGAATGGTCATCCTGTTACTATACTCCTATACGTTGCTCATAAGCCTATCCTGTTGGTGGCCATCACATGCGCGTTATCCTTTGGCATGCACGAGTATATGGCCGCAATCATACTAGCGGTACTTGCGCTGCCACATGCCCTCGCAGATATGTGTTCAGTTGCATTACAGCAAACTCGTGGGCACCAAAACTTGCTATCACCCTTGCTCACTACTCTTGCACTGGCAACTATCATCCTTCCTCTGTACCACAGTTCAACCACGTTCTGGACAAAGTTGCTCCACATCGCTATCTTGGTGGGCTTCGCGATCTTCTTCCCGGAGACGCTGCGTTTCTCGATCGGTCGGCAATGTCGTGAAATTGTAGTCTGGATTCGCACCAAAACGCGCTCAAAAGGTCAAAACAGCTCAGCGATACAAGTCCCACCGACAAAGGCCACCCGATCACCGTTACAAGCGTCTAACTCTGCATCGGGTGACGCACAGAACCTATCTCAGGAACTGAACACTCGATTCGGGGGTCCGAAATCCCCTGATGACCTCTATTTGTACACCTTGCTCGGCATTGACCCGCTACCTTACTATCACCGAGTCGTCGGCGAGTCGTACATCCACGGTATGATGTATGGGGAAGCCATAGAGTGGCAGAATGAGTCGACAATTCGGGCAACGGAGGGTGGTCGATCGGAAAGAATCCTGCCCGAAACTTTTGAGCTTCGTTAGCAAGATCAAGAATGTCGAACACTCCGAAGAGCGAATCATCGTACGCCTCCTAATCCTCGTAGATTCGAAATTCTCCAATCAAGCCGCTTTGTAATTATCATGATCCAGCCGTAGCCGTTAAATCGTTCGGCAGCCATCGAAACAGAACGGGTGACCGCGTTGAACTCGATGCTATGTTTGAAGATTTGAGATCGTCATGTCGACTTCTTGTCGTGCATGCTTGAGCGGCGTGGACGTTCTAGAAATTGGTCCATGGGCTTGAAAGCCACTTTATCATAACATGCATGGAAGATGCGGGAACGAAACCCGTACATCTCAGCTTCCGCATGGAAATTCCAGAACAGATCCCATCGTCGACACCTCACATATCTTCGCCGCATCGAAGGGACATCGGCAGGTTTCCGCACTTGAGCCATATTGAGTAACATGTATCTATCCTTGCTAATTCTAAAATCATGCGATAGTAAGACTTGAGACTTGAGACAAGCCAATCATAGCAAAGGGGTGTATAGCAGAAGGTCAAGCGGATTCAATCTTTGGTGCATTGTATCCAGGTTCTGTAATCTGTACATATCAATGCATCCAACGCGCATATAATTATGCAAAACTTGCAGAGTATCGAAATTTCAGTCATCATGTGCGGCTTTTCAAACATGCAAATATTGATGTTCAGTGAGATTGTAAATGCAACATCGTCTTTCCCAAGTGTATCTAGGGGTTCCAGTACGGTAACTGCTAGAGCCGTAGCAAGATACGTCCACCATCTCTAAGATAGTTCAACATAGTCTTTTAGCTGAGATATCAGTTTCACTATTTCTAGACTTTTGATACATCATCACATCTCCGAATACACGAGATACAACTTAAACTCTGGTTTCCTTTAATCAGATGACGACAGTCTTTCAAACGAGCACGAGTGGTGCTAACATGTTGCTAGATCCAAGTCGCAGTCGATGTTTCGGTCAAATGAGCTTTTCCGCCGTCATTGTAACCCTGACTTCAACCAGACGGGCTGAGGTGACCATCACTAGAGCTGCTCGATCTCATTACTCTGGATTGACGCATCAACAAAAGATATCCTCACACCGGTTTCCTGAGTTCGCTTAAAGCGAGTAAAGCTAGGTCATCGTAACGACTTCTAACTCGACGCAGACTGTCAGTGGATGCAGCGGCTCAGGTATTGAGTGCGAAGACGGATCGAAGCCTGCGTTCACCGGTCCATAGTCCAGAGCTGGATGATTCCAAAACTCACCAATAGTTCATCCACAAGTCCAATATACCAGGCGCACTATTTGTAATCGAACGCATTGAGCTTGCCTGTGACCGGTGAGATATCGACATTATTCGATCTCAAGTCGTGTATTTTATACACCACGTAAGTTGAAATTATGAGGATGAAACGTATCCGAGGGACTTCAAAAACTACAGAGATCAGATCCTTGATATACTTGGGCAACAAAGGCTTCTAACGTGAGTCACTCGAAGAGCAGCTGAGCCTATGTGGAATTATAGCACGTCGGGTGCTCATTTAGCGTAGAAAAACTGGAACTACTTGTATCGCTTTGACGGTTCGCGCTGACAAAGCTGATGTAAATCGCATCCTAACACAACACGTGCAATTCATCATTTCGATAGAAACAGGCACCGAGGTCTGGACGCATTGGGAAACAAGATTCTCTCCACGCTTGCTGATGTAAATGTCGCATATCGAGAGGATTCTCGTCAGATCAAACATATATAAATGCCTCGTGAATCTCCCCTTTCATTCTCCATCACATCCTCAAAGCAAGACTCAGAAGATTCTCCAACCCACCTTCGTCGAGCAAAATGCAGTTCACCCTCTCCAACCTCGCCGCCGTCCTCGGCTCCGCCAGCCTCGTCCTCGGCGCACCTAGCGCCAACGTCGTCGGGTACACCTCCACCGATTGCAACTCCGGCGCCACCATCCAGAGCATCACCCAGCTCAGCGGAAGCGGCAACGCGGTAGGTTGCGCCGTCACCTTGAACGGCATCAACTCCGGCGCGGGCAGGGTCGCCGGAAGCGGGGTGAGTCGTACCCGGGATCTCCGATGATCCACCTCGACGGCGCGCGCTGACATCCGATATCCTCCAACGTCCAGTGCAAGACTTTCTTCTTCACCGATCTCCAGTGCAAGAACAACTACTTCGGTGGTAACAATGTCGTGCCCGACGGGGCCTGCTACCGCGGCGTCGGGTCCTTTTCCATCCAGTGCTAGGAGGGATGGGCCATCCGATGATGGGTTCCGATCGGTTCGAAAGGAATCGTGAATAAGTGGGTCCGGACGTGAGGCGGAGGACGAATGGACGAATGGAATGCAGGGGGCATATGAATTGGCCGAATCACATGGGCTTACGGAGCATTGCTTCATCAAAATCTCGTGGCCGATTTGATGAGCGTTCTCTTTAACTTGTTTCTTTAGAAAACGTGCTAGGAACTGATCAATCCAACCTTACATTCGCTGTCACTAGTCGGTGTATCCACACAGTTACAACGCGTTTTTGCCTTGAACGAGTCGTTACCGCCTTAGTTTACGACACGGGTACTATTCTAGCTAAACCCCTGGAAAAGGTCTATATAGGCTAGGCGAAACCCCCTCTATTAGCCGGACTACTCTGATCGAAAGTAACAGCTACTACCCTTCTTGTCCGACTTACTACCTATCGCTATATTTCAGAACTTGTATACGGGCTCGATAGTGCTCTATAGCTGGTGGATGAGCTTCCATTGCTGGTTGGTTCCGGCGTAGTAATCCATCCTTATGATCTCAGTTCTGTTTGCACTGTCGGATATGAAAGGTTAGTGGTGCATAAAGTGGCGTGAACGCGTTACTTACGGCCTTTTAAATCTATAACAGTATTGGTTCTGAGGAGGGAGATGTAGAACACGACATTGGCAAGCGCGTTGGCAGTTATGTCGATCTTTGTCCCAATTTGATTGCAATGACTCCAAGAGGAGTGAAAGTGAAGTGTGGATTATTTGCGAGGAAACAATGTCTCGCACACCTACTTGTATGATACTGTCGGCGATATTCATGACCACCAAAACCCATCAGGGTAGGGTTCGAATTCATCGTTCAGCTCAATGAAATCTCCGACGCGGTGAAGCGGCTGGCGTATTGTGACCCAGAAAGTTCAAGAATCATCGGTTGATTTTACTGGAGACATGGAGTAGTTACAACAAGTGGCCCGACAAGAGCCCGCCAAGTCAATGCCGAGCCTGGAGCAATTCTAGGCTTGCTGAACAGTGCCGATGCATTCCCAAGCGAGCCGAACACCTTACCAGAAGAATTCGAATTCGAGTTCGAGTATTTCCACCACAACCACGCGATTCATTGAAATTGAATATCATATGGAATTCTATACAGCTATACACGTACGCGCTGTGTGTTCGGTTGAACTGCACTTGCTACATTTTCGTGGAGCATGCAGTGAAGATGCCTCACCCTTTTCGCCCGTGACTCCCCTTCAGCGACAGATAGGGTACCTCCAGTCTGGACAGTACCGCGTGAGGTAGTCCTCTTCGTTTTTGACATTGATTCTCTGCTGGCAGAGTAGTATTCTCCATCTGTAGAATAGGTCGTTCGTGCACGACGGTTTCACACCCTTTCAAGATCTGTCGGACAGCTTCTTCGATAGGAGAATGGGACCCATCCTTCCGTCGTTGACGAATGTCTTTGATATACTCCTTCTGTTGCTGCATATCTCGAATCGTACATGGAGTCTTGGCCTCCCAAGTTGAGTCTGATTAGACTGGGCTTGGTGTCTTCCCATGGGATACAAAGTTAAAAGGACTTGGTCTGGCAGGTATGGGACGTTCATTCGCGAAAACGTCGGGATTTATTGGCGCCGGGCGTGTGCCAAGTGCTGGGTACTCTGGGTCGAGGGGTCCAGCCCACAGCCTTGTTCTCTCATGTTCCCTCTTCTTTCTCGATAAGTTCCAGCTTCCCTCACCTGAAATCAGCACAATGCTACCCACTCTCCGTCGATCGTCCAAGCCATGTCGTCAACTGCCTATGAAGGTGTCTGGTACAGCCATGGCAGCGATAGGCTGACCCTCACCCTCACCACCAAATCTGGAGGATACTTTCTCATCATCTTGGTAATCTGGGTTCATTTCGTGGCAGTCGCTACCTGGCCTGCCGTAAGGTTCGTCATTTGGTTGTTCGGAAGGAGAACAGGTGACACATATAATGTTTTCAACGCTCAGAAACAAGTCCTCCTCCTACACTACAACTCACGCAGAGACCGACGTTCTGGCCATTACTCAAGGTCCTTGTGGTACTCTCCTCAGCTTCAATAATGATACGGTTGTCGATCCATTCTTCGCGAAGCGAGTTGCGGAGAGCTCGGCATACGCGCAGCAATGTTACAGCAAGAATGCCAGCCTTCAGACGACGTGTTCGGTGTATCCCCGTCCTTATTTACCATTCTCCTATTTCGAGACATCGTCATGCCCGTCCACGAACAGTTCGTTGTGCATCACCGTAAACTCCACTGCGCTACAACTCAACACGGACCGCCTTAATTCGAACAACGACTTCGGCATCAATGCACCAATTGCTGATCAGATAGACTATCGTCGAAGCTGGACGTGCTCACCCGTCAATGTCACTCCTTTCATCTCGACCCACCATATTTCTGAATTCGACACGGGCTTATACTATGCCACCAACCTAACTCTCACATCTGTGGACGTCGGACCTGTGTCTAACGACAATGTTACTTATTCCTTTTCTGACGCACGGATATCCTATCAATTCACGTACGAAACAATGTAGGTCGAGTGTACAGAGTTCGTACCGACACGCGATTGGCTTACTCTCGTCCGCAGTCCCTACTCATATTGGCCAGACCTGGCGAATCCAGACAACCAAACATGGACACCGAGCGCCTCCCTTTTCGACTCGAGCTCAGCAGACGGCACCATAATCTTCGTCCAAACTGGAAGGGTCCTGAGTCCAGTGCCAGTGTATGATCCTATCTTCGCCGCTGGACTCTCCCCTCGCGATACGCGGGTCCTGGAGTATCCTACCCGCAACCAAACGATGTACCGATCCACCCATGATATCACCGCCATGTTCTGCACCGAACAGCATGAGTTCTGCGCGGCGAGGTCCACAGACCTATGCACCGGACCCGTGCCCTTCCAAAATTTGCTTCACGCAGGCTCAAGGTTGACCAAGCCAGGTTCCGAGGAGCCGGCATTTAACGAGGCGCAGGTGGCGACAGCTTTTCTTCTCACGACGGCCCTGTACGATTCGAACGTCTACAGCGTCATCGTGGGCCGTGGTGGGAATGCTCTGCTTGCATCACAAAGCTTGAGCCAGTACATGCAGACCGCTGCTTTACCGCAGGATCAATGGCAACGAGAGGTCAGGCACTGGTTCGCCACTGGTCTTGCCCAAATGCAGCAGATCGTCTATACCTTCGCCGCGGGCATCGCCGATGAGACAGTCTGGCCGTCGATCACCACCCACGATGATATCCCGACGGTAAATGCCCTGTGTAAGAATCAGAGATCAAAAGCAATTGCAAATTATCAGAATTTTGACTTCATAGCCGTCATCGTGATCCTCGCGGCTGGAGCAGGACTGTCGCTGATTGGCTTCTGCTTCGACACGATTATGGAGAAAATTGCGAGGGCAGGGTTGCTTACGAACGTGTACCGAGATTGGTACGCAGATGGGGTACTTCGGATGCATCGCACAACACTGGAGACGCAGCACGGTGTTGGTGAATGGGTCGACGACGGGGACGAGGAAAGGCCGAAGTCATTGCAGAAGACTTGGACCACCACAACCACTACGGAGATTAACACGATGGAAGCCGGACCCAAAAGTCCTTCGGTCCTCGCACACCACGAATCAACTGCATTCTCCACACCGTTTCAGGGTCATGCAGAGATGGAAGGGTCATGTCGAGTCACAACAAGCCTGATCGACCCCGTCGACCACGGAGATGGATATTCCAATCAATTCGGAGTTTCCACTCCACGAATTCCGCGAAAGGCAGCCCCACCGAGGCCCTCCCCTTGAGCGTTGTTGGAGGAGATTGTATCTACTCGGAACGAGGAGACATCATTTTCGTCCTACATTCAATTGCAAATTTTGACTCATCCTTTTCAGGGACTCTGCCCTCGTCTTTCATACCAAGTCTCTCGAATTTGACATTCTGGAACGTGATAGCCGACCCAATATTTGTTCCGTACCATCAGACTGTGAGAGTTTGAGCCACCAAGCTCTGTCCCATTGCCTCATCTGGCCAAAAGGTACAGTATCTTTAGCCGATAGTCGAAGACAGCTTATATCTCTTCAGACTCTTACACAAACCAAGCGCATCTCACCGTTTCCACATGCTTTCACACCCAGATGTCCCTAGCATCGACCTCCTCCGACCAAACCCGTATCCCGAACTAATCCAAGTCCTTCTCCACCCCGCTTCCCCCCTTCAAGACTCCCGCCCGCAGACTTCGGTCTGAGCACCCTTCTTCCTAGGCCTTGCGTTCCCTCGATTCGTCTCCGGCTCATGCGCCATGCACGCGCATCTGATCTCTCTGATATCCCTGATTTCCACCCCACCAATTCCAGACCCAATCCAATTTCTTTCACATTGGTCCAGCGTCGTGGCAGAAGGCGCAGATCCTCCCACCAGCGGCTCCGCCCCATCGGTATCCCCACCGATATCCCCTCCAATACCCTTACTCCGACCCGGCTTCCGCAATTCATGCTTGTGAGAAGGACGACGGCGGGGGAGGCAAGTTTATAACAGCGAAACATTGACAAATCGCTCCACATGGAATTACACATACAAGGATAACTTTCGACGCTTTCGTTTCCCTCAGTACTTCATACTGTTACGACTGGCAGCTTCGGGCCTAGGCAAGTCGTCCCTTGGCCTCCGCCCCTTCTGTTCCCAACCCACAACTTCCAGAAAGACCACAAACGAGAGCCAGCGCTCTCGCGAACCGCCTCACCCCTTCCTCGAGCAAACCCTCCGTCACCGCCGCAAAAGTCAACCTGAACGCCACCTCCTCCCCATCCCCGCCCCCCTCAACCCTAAACCAACTCCCCTTCCCAACCAGGACGCCCTCCTCCATCGCCCTCTCCCAAACCCTCTCCTCCACCTCCCTCGCTCCCCCGACCC